>CM065385.1:25170000-25417500 GCA_033060915.1 Euryodendron excelsum | reverse complement strand
CCTAGGTTTAAAGATCTGGGAACCGAGCCTTCTTCGGAAGCACTAGTAAACCTCAACCTCATACTTATGTAGAAACCATGCATAGCAGAATCTCTGCCAGATTTAAGACACGCACATCAATTTCAAAACCATGAAGGAAAGGGGGACTGCTTTACTTTCCTTTATTCTTGTCTATTCTTACTAGTAATGTCTCGTGAGGATTTCTAGTGATGGTACCTATAAATATCAAAATAGGCCTGCAACTAAGGTTTAGGAGGATAAAGTATGACATGTATCAAAAAACAAACATGTTCTGTCTATCCTACTATTTAATACACAAGCAAGATAATATCTTAGAACAACATATGAGAGACATTTGTGTGTGGATCATACATGATAAGAAAATTATTACAACATAAAAACACAGATACATCCTTTAAGATTTCATTCAATCTCATTGGATATTTTCTTAGAAAGAAATAACAAAGACGTCTCACACCAATTGTGCTTACAAAAGAGTAAATGTAATGTAAAATAAAAATAAAAAGCAACCATAAAGAAACGACGTAAATATATAAAGTGAGAGACAACTTGACATAACTCTATGAAAGAATACTCAATGTTAAAATCATATAACCAACTGATAAATGAATTCTCTACGAAGTAAATGAACGAACAATGTACACATCAGATCCTCGAGGATTTTGTTCAGGTTGTAACTTGGCCATAAGGTATAAAGTAGGGAGAAAGAAAGGATAAAAAGCTCAAAACATGTGTGATCAAGGCTTGAATTGATCAATGAATACATATCTTCAATTTTCCTATTTGATTTTATTTAATTTGATATTTTTTTCCTTCTTTTTTTTTCAACAACTAACCTCTTGTTCTTTTTTTTTCTTTTTCGTACTTTCCTTTTTCCTTTGATTTTTTTTTCTTTCCTTCATTACTAAATTATTACTTTTTTTTATATTGCAAATAGATCACCCCCCTTTTTTAATTCAACTTGCACAAGTGAAGATACTTGTGTTTTCAATGAACCGAACAATGAATAGCCAAGTAGCAAGCAACCTATTAGTAATGACTCAAGCAGTATGAACAGAAACATAGAAGGTGCATTGAAACATAAGGAAACTGTCTTACAAGTTGGTCCAGTGCCAGTAATATCCATAAGAAAAACAAACAACTAACAGTTTTAGATACTGAACATAAAAACTAAAATGCAATGCAGCATCACACAATAACAAGATCATCAAGGGTGTTAGAGCCACCCTTGCCAAGTCGGTCTCTAAGGCCATAAGCTTTGGTGATAGGAGGGAATGCTACTTTCTTACGAGCTCGTTGTTTGTGTCTGGGTTTGGAATGAGGAGAAAAAGAGGGATGAGGTTTAGATGGGTTAGCATTTGCAGCAGGTGCTTTTTCATTTTCTATGGCTTCAGAAATCTCAAGTGCTGGCACTTGCTTGTCAAGCTCACTTTGTACAGTCTGCTCAACAACTACTTCTTCAGATTCTTTCTCTGTCTCTGGTTTAGGTTCTAGTTTTGGTTCTGCAGCTTTCTTTCCCTTTCCTTTTTCTAGTTCTTCCTCACTGAACTTTTTTTTTTGTAGATTTTTCTTCTTTGGAATCCTCTTCGTCAAAAGCCTCCTCTTCATAATCCTCCTCCTCCGATTTAAGATCTGCCTCGTCAGAGGCAGAGGGATCTCCTTCCTTCATGGATTTCAGAATAGCCTCCTTTATCTCCAGCTTGATGGTTTTCTCCTCCTTAGATAGTTGGTCCACTTTTACCCCCAGGTTCTCAACCACAATCAGACAATGACCATCCTTAGAATCAAACTGATGCAGCAGCTCAACCATCTTGGTTTCAAAATCAGTGCCATCAGATTCCTTTGGTTCTACCTGTGAGGATGATGCAACAGTGGACTGGCCATCCTTTTTCCTGACCTATTGATTTGTTTCAGTAATTTTCTCATACCTCATACTCTTTAGGGTCGACTCATTGATTCCATCTTGTCTTTCCTTGATTGCTTCTCCTTTTTCTCTAGAGGGCTCAACTCCAAAATGTTTGAAAATTTGGTGAGTGCCATACCATAGGGTAGGCCACTAGTTTTATAAGTTGAAGTTGCCATCATTTTGTCGATGAGGATGGTGGTCATATGAGGTTTCTTATCCTTGCTAGTATAACACCATAATAGAAGCAGTTCTGTTTCAGACACATAGTCAAACTTGCCACTCCTTGGAGCTAGGAAGTGATTAAGGAAGTGGTGAACTAGTTTGAGCTCTAAGGAAAGCTCATCAGAGGTTATGGACTTCTTTTTCTTGCTTCGTACCACTTGTCCCAAAATCACAGAGAATATGTCCCTGAGGTTTTTAGGTCTGTGCTCAATGATTGCCCTAGGTAGACTAAAAATTTGTTCTAGAATCTTTTCACTAATTTTTATCTTGACCCCTTTCACAAAAGCTTGTCAATCTATCAAGGTTATTCTTGAAAGGCCTAAGATTGGCATAAAAATGCCTCACCAGTTCTGGGTAAAGTTTTTCTTTCAGACTCGCCATTTCTAACCAACCCAGATAAGAAAATTTTTCTCTAAAACTGACTCCCATCCCATCAAAGAAGTTAAAATCTACAAATGTACCTTTGATAACTTTTCTAATACAGAAGGAAGTTTCGTACCTTTATTTTAGTGATACCTGATTGAAATAGGGGTAATTTTCTAGAACATCAGAGTCTGGTTCTTTTTCTACCACACCCTTTCCCTTGTCATCCTTTATTCCTTTCTTTGATTTCTCTCTTATTGCGCTTGATTCCCCTTTTTCTTCTTTGGTTTTTCGTTTCTTCCCTCGATTAGTGGCAAGTAGATCAGTTATTACTTGTTCAGGGCTCGAATCCTGAGAAACTACGACCATTCCTTCGATTTCTGTTGCTACAGAAGTTCCTTGAGAGAATTTGGTTGGATTGAAGTTTGGATCGATGTATAGGAAGGTGGTTTTGAGGATTTAAGAAATGGAGGGAACGGTTATTTTCAAAATTTGAGAGATTGAAATGTTGAATAGGGCCGACAATTTAGGGCTTTAAGTATTTATACGCTGAAATGAGACATACATAAGTATGCAGTGGTGCTAAACTCTTAACAAGTGCTACTAATGTGTAGTGATTATATAATGAATTCAACAAATATTCAATGATTGCTAGCACTAGTTAATGGTGACGACACTTATGCATTCTCAAATACCAAGTTTAGTTACCATTGTCAACACTCTCGATGATTGATAATAACATAAGTAAAATGATTCATGGAATTAATAATCAAGAGAAATACATCCTAACAAACAACATTTATCAAGTAGGATTATACATACCAAGTTCTCTTTAAGTCATGCAAAATTTGTCTTCATTTAAAGGTTTGGTGAAAATATCAGCCAACTGATAGTCAATGCTGACAAACTCTAGATTGACATCAACTTTCTGTGCATGGTCTCTAATGAAATGGTGCCTAACCTTAATGTGTTTGGTTCTAAAGTGTTGAATAGGGTTTTTGGTCAGATTTATTGCACTGGAGTTGTCATACCTAATAAGGAGATGATCAAAGGTAAGGCCATAGTCTTCAAGTTGATGTTTAATCCACAATACCTAAGCACAGTAGCTGCCAGCAGCTATGTACTCAACCTTTATAGTTGAGAGAGAGCTACTAAATTTTGTTTCTTGCTAGACCAGGACACAATCATGTTTTCAAGAAATAGACATGCACCACTAGTACTTTTCGATCAGTTCTACTTCCATCATAATCAGCATCAGTATATCCAACAAGTTCAAATGATGCACCATTTGGGTACCATATAACAAGATTGCAAGTCTATTTTAGGTATCTAAAAAAATTTTTTATTGCAATGAGGTGTGACTTTTTAGGATTAGCTTGAAATCTAGCACACATACACACTAAACATGATATCAGGTCTACTTGCAGTTAAGTATAGCAGAGATCCCATCATGCTTCTAAATAGTTTTATATCAACAAATTTACCTGCATCATCCACCTTTATTTTGGTTAACACATTCTTAGGTGTCCCAATCTGTTTCAGATCTTTGAAATTAAATCTTTTACGTAGATCCTTGATGTACTTGGACTAATTTATGAATATTCCATCTTTGGATTGCTTAATTTGAAGTCCAAGAAAGAATGTTAGCTCTTCCATCATGCTCATTTCAAATTCTCCTTGCATACTATTAGCAAAATCCTTGCACAAGTTTTCATTAGAAGATCTAAAGATAATATCATTTACATATATTTATACAATAAGCATAAAATAATTTTTGTTTTTGATAAACAAAGTGGTGTCAACCTTGCCTCTTAAAAAACCATTTTCTAACAAAAATCTGCTTAGTCTTTCATACCATACTTTAGGTACTTGTTTTAAATCATACAATGCTTTGGACAATTAGAAAACATGATTAGGAAATTTATCATTCTCAAAACCTAGTGATTGCTTAACATAGACTTCTTCATTTATAACACCATTTAGAAAAGCACTTTTGACATTCATTTGGTAAAGATTGAAGGTTTTAAAGCATGCAAATACAAGTAACATTCTAATTGCTTCTAGTCCAGCAACAGGTGCAAAGGATTCATCATAGTCAATACATTCATCTTGACTATAGCCTTTAGCAACTAACCTTACTTTGTTTCTGATGACAGTACCAGCTTCATTCATTCTATTTCTAAAATTCCATTTGGTACCTACAATTGGATATCCTTCAGGCCTGGGCACAAGGTTCCATACTTTGCTTCTTTCTAACTGATTTAGTGCTTCTTACATAGCATTAATCCAGTATTCATCTCTTTCAGCTTCTTGAAAGGTCTTTGGCTCTACTTATGATAAGAAGGCAGAATGTGCACATAGATTTCTGATGGAAGCTCTAGTTTTTACTCCTTTCAATGGATCACTAAGAATTTGATCTTGAGGATGATTCTGCACAAATTTTCTTTCTCTTGGCAACCCCTCATTTACTTCTATTTGTTGCTGAGATATGGTTGGACTTGGTTCCTTTTCCTTAATTTTTGCTTTTCTGATTTTTCTTGGCAGTGTTACTTCTAGTACTGGAACTTCATCGATATTGCTAGCACTCAAGTCTGTTTCGTCTGCTTCATCATTTCTGTTTGCAAGAGTGTTAGTTTCATCAAATGTAACATGAATTGACTCTTGAACTAGTAAGGTTCTTTTGTTGAACACTCTTAAAGCTTTACTATGCATAGAATACCCAAGAAAAACACTTTCATCAGACTTAGCATCAAATTTTCCTAGATTTTATTTGTTATTGTTTAGAACAAAACATTTACAACCAAAAACATGGAAATATGAAATGTTTGGCTTTTTTTCCTTTCCAAAGCTCATAGGGAGTCTTTTTCAAATGCTTCCTAACAAAGATTTTATTTAGAACATAGCAAGCAGTATTCACTACCTCAACCCAAAAATATTTAGGTAATGCATTTTCACAAAGCGTGGTTCTAGCCATTTCTTCTAAATTTCTGTTTTTCCTTTCAACAACATCATTTTGCTGAGGAGTTCTAGGGGCAGAGAAGTTGTGTTCAAAACCATTTTCATCACAGAAAATTTTGAATGGTGAGTAATTAAATTATCCTCCATGATCTGTTTTAATAACAGATATAGAAAAACCTTTTTTTCATTTTGAACTCTTTTGCAGAATTTGACAAACATAGTTATAGTTTCATCTTTGTGAACAAGAATATAAGTCCAAGTATATATAGAATAATCATCCATAATCACAAAAGCATATTGTTTCCCTCCAAGGCTAAGTGTTCTGGTTGGTCCAAATAAGTCCATATGTAACAATTGAAGAGGTCTTATGGTTGAAATCTCTGTTTTTTATTTGAAGGATTCTTTGACCTATTTACCCTTTAACATGCATCACGCATTCTATCTTTTTTAAACTTGAGGTAAACCAACAACCATATCATGTTTTACAGCTTTTAAAATTGTGCTCATGCTGGTATGTCCTAATCTTCTATGTCATAACTAAGTATCAGGCTTATTTACAATAGATAAACATTTTAGAGTGGATGCAGATATATCATTTAGGTTAAAAACATATATGTTACCTTGTCTTATCACTATCAAAGCAGTATAGCCATTAAGAACATTAACCACAGAACATTTTGAAGATTCAAAAATTACCTTGACGCCTTTATCACATAACTAATTGATGCTTAGTAAGTTGTGTTTAAGACCTTTAACTAGAAAGACATTTTCAATTATAGTTGAAGAATTCTTACTAATGCTGCCAATCCCAATGATCTTACCCTTGCTATTATCACCAAAGGTCACCATTCCTACATCTTTGGGTGAAAGAGAAGAAAAGTGACTTTCATCCCTGTCATGTGCCTTGAACAGCCACTACCCAAATACCACATTTCTTTCTTCAGTTGGGACTTTAAACAAACCTGTAGATTTTAAGTTCTAATTTTTGGTACCCACTTCATATTGGGTCCTGTAGGACTAATGGCAGCAATCTTCTTTGGTTTCCACTTCATCTTATCATTATTTTTAGAAGTTCTTCTTAACCAACACAAACTAAAATAGTGACCAATCTTTTGACAATAAAAACATCTATTTTTAAAAGCATTTGGTTGAGCAAAAAATTTTTTGTATGATTTCTTTTTAACAAAAGGATTATAACCAATTCCTCCTCTATCAAATGTGTATTTTTGATTTTCTAGAATTGAATCAAGGTTTTCTCTTCCCTTCATAAATTTTTAAAGAGTGTCTTCTAGGTCTCTGATTTTCTCTTTTAAACACTTTTTTTTCAAAAGCTAATGTTTCATTTTCTTTAGTCAAGGTAGAAATCATTTTCTTTAGAACACAATTTTTGGCTCCTAGTTTTTTGAATTCATCCATCAAATCATGAAAAGTATCTTGAAGTTCATCTAAATTAAAGTTAGAAGTAAATACCTCATTTTCATCTTCTTCCTAGGCCATCAAGTAGAGGTTAGCTATCTCTTCAATGTCAGATTCATCCTCAAAGCTAGACCCTTCACTGCCACTCAGAGTTGCTGCCATAGCTGTAGCTTCCTTGCTCCTTTTTCTTCTCTTTTTAAGTTGAGGACATTCAGATTTGATATATCCAGGTTTCTTGCATTCAAAACAGATTATGGGAGAGTCTCCTTTGCTTGAATCTCCCTTAGCTTCAAACTTTTTTGCCTTTCCTCCATTTCTTTCTCATGAACCTCTTAAAATTTCTGGTGATGAAAGGTAAATCTTCATCTTTTTCTTCATTACTATCTAGTTCATTTGAGGTAGATTTGAAGGCAATTGTCCTTTTCTTCTTCTCATCATTATCTTGTGTGTTTTGCCTTAGAGTTAGCTCGTAGGTCATAAGTGACCCCAACAGTTCTTCTAAAGGTAGAGTATTCAGATTTTTAGCCTCCTCTATTTCTAACACTTTAGCTTCCCAACTTCTAGGTAGGGATCTAAGTATCTTTCTTACCTATTCACTGTTAGAATAAATCTTTCCAAGGGATTTCAATCCATTTATAATGTCAGTAAATCTAGTAAATATTTCCGTAATAGATTCCTCAGTCTTCATCTTAAATATTTTATAGTTATGCACAATAAGATTGATTTTAGATTCTTTTACCTGGTTTGTACCTTCATGAGTGACTTCTCACCTATCCCAAATCTATTTAGCAGTGTCACAAGTTGAAAATCTATTAAGTTCAATAGAATCTAGTGCACAATACAACACATTCATAGCCTTATAATTAGCATGCATAATTCTAAAATCATTAGCATCCCATTCATTTTTAGGTTTCGCCACCTCAACAGATTAAATCCTTTTAGTGGAAATTCTAGGTCTATTTATAATGATTCTCCACAGTTCATAATCCACAAATTGAACATAAATTTTCATTTTATTCTTCCAATAATTATAGTTCGTGCCATTAAATAAGGGAAGTCTGTTTGTGGACTGGCCTTCTGCAAGAGTGATTGTACTCTAAAAGTACCATCTACATGCTTTAATTAGTTATTTGTTAGCCTTAGAATAGGTTTAATTATGTTATTTTAGTCCTAACTCATTACTAACTTGGTTCTATGTATGTTTTTCAATAATCCTGGCTTAAAAAGGGGAAATTTGTTCTAAATTTGAAGTGGCATTCGAACGGTTAGCAAGGGCGTTCAAACAGTGCATAGTTGCGTTTGAACGGTACATCAAATGGTATCACGCTAAATTCAGGTTCGAAGACCATTCGATAGATTCAGAGAGCATAAAATCCGTTCGAAGAGCGTTCGAAGGCCGTTCGAAGAGTTGTTATTATTGGGGATTTTGCTAGGGTTGACATTTTTCTAGGGTTTTAGGAGTAGATTATAGTATGTTATTTATAATTTTCATTCAGTTTTCAATACCTACAATCAGATTACTCAGTTTTTCAATATATTTTCAATACAATTTTGCATATCTATGATTATGATGAGTTGCTAGATTCCACCTTGGGATCAGTTGTGAAAATTAATTGAAGATCTTGGATGGACAAAGGAAGTACGTTCTTGGTTTCAAAGTTAAATTTTCTGTTTCTTCTTCTTCTTCATTCTAGAAACCTTCGAAAACTTGGACGTTTGATTATGTTCGATAACGTTTATGCGTGAATCTATAGTCAGTATATGCGCTGCACGAATCGATGGTACTCATCCTTGGTTCTAACAACCCGATTTATTCTAGAAGTTGAAGTTTTGAAAAGCACTTGGTTTTATCGCTAAATTTTCTAAATCCGAGACTTGCGACATAGTCGAAGGATTTGAGTTATTAAATTATCTCCTTCGAAATTCCAAGAGACTTAATTGGTTGGATCGATTGATTCCAAGACTTTTTCTTTATTTCTTAGTTTAAATTAGATAACAAATCTTTTCTCAACCTAAAATCAGATTTTTGTTTATTGGAGTGTTTTTCCGAAGATTTTTTATCGACGTTAAGTTTTCTATTCACATAAACCATCTTCCCTATGGGATCGACCTCGTACTTATGAGAAATTATTACTACATCGTGGTCGTACACTTGCGGTTAAGTATCACCCTTTTAGGGAGCGATCAAAGAGAGGTTCCAACAATATTGGCCATAGATCTTACTTAAAGATGTAAAGCCTTAACATCTGAGCACCAGGCTTTGATACCAATTATTGGCACAAAGAATGTCCCAAGAGGGGGGTGAATTAAGTACTTCTAAATTTATCATGTAACTTTAGTATAAACAAAAATGAATTTCTGCTTAAATGAAGACAAACACTAGATAATGCTAATACAACTTAAGATTACTAACAAGCACAGATATCATGCAAAAATATTCAGCAGTTAGTATACACACATTTAGCAGTAAACAGTGAACAAAAGATTTACAAATGTTCGACTTAATTCTTACCTACGTCCTCTCTTCCTTGATCCACTCAAAGGTATTCTACTATGTAATCTTCTCTTTACATAGCTACTAGTTTCTTCAAGTACCCAGCTCACTTATTACGTTCAAGGATTTACACCAAATCTTTACCACCGAGAGGCTTTAATCCAAGCTCTCAATTTCACAAGTGTGTTACCCAAGCTACACTCAAGCTCTCAAGGTTTACAACAACCTTTTCAAAAGTAATGAGGTTACAATATAATGAATATCACTCTTAGAAGTGAAGATAATAAATGTTCAATGGTTCCTCTCGGTTAATGGCAATTGCAGAGTAATGAGGAAGATTTAGGTCTTTTGAATTTTGCACTTTAAGATCCTTATCTCTTGTTAATAAATGAGTTTGAACTCATATATTTATACTCTCTCACAAGAAATAGCCGTTAGAGTCGTTGAAGGTGCATTAAATGCGCGGGCGGCTGAGACATATTAAAAAAATCTGACCATTAGAGTGAATTCCCGTTGCCTACCGAGATTGTTAACAATCTTATGTTGGTGCCACCAATCTGACTTCCTCCTTTTATTCACTGTGATTTTTTACCGAGATTCTTAGCAATCATTTCTCTAGTGTCACCAATCTTGGCTTACCACTTCTTTTGACTTTGCCCTTCAAATAAATTGTTAGTATTCTTTGCCTAATGCTGCTACTCTATCTTCCTGCTTCTTTTACCATTTGTTCTTCTACAAGATTGTCAGCAATCTTTTTCTTGTGTTGCAAGTCTGTCTCCCTGCATCTTTTGTCGTTTTGCTCTTTGTCAAGGTTGTTAGCAATCTTGGTTAGTGTCAACAATTTGGTTCTCTGCTTCAATTGTTGTTGCAATCCACATACTGCCTTTTATTCCTTTTGCCAATCAGTCTTCGATGGTATGAATATATTTGGGCTCCACTGATCTTCTTGATAGCTTTCTGAACTTCTTAAACATATTTATCCTTTGGTAGCCCTTTGTTCATCAAACTGTTCAGAAGCCAACAAACTACTTGTGCTAGTGAAGACTTTCACTCTGTCAGACTATTAGGTGCCACCAATCTTATGCATTGTTGGCAATCTTTGATATACTCCTCTTATTAGCTTTCTCCACAATGCTTTAAGAACAACTTTCTCAAGCTTCATAATGCTTGATATGAACATGGGGATCAAGAGTCTTCATTGGCCATGGATGTTATTAAACACATGTCTATCCAAGTCAAAATCCTTCTTCTGCAGGTGTCTCACTTTGATTGAGGTGCTGGGAATATTATTTTTGTCACAGACTTCACATGTGCCATTAATAGTGTCGACACTCTTATGAGGTGCTGACAAGATCTTCTATGGTACTCCTCAGTTCATGACTGTCCATAAATCTGAACAGATTTTATCATATTAAACTGCACAATCAAGTTAAATATATTAGTTCATAAAGACTAGGTTTTATTGTCATCAAAATCATCTATCAGCTATGGAGATTAACCCTTGGGTCAATAATGTAAACACTCCGAAAGGCATGATTGGCTTTAAAGCTCACTGTCGCGACCAGATTTTTCGCACTTGAGGAATACACACACAAACGGGAAAAATATTGTACTCTCTCGTTAGAACTCATCCTCCTAGAAGAATGAGTTCGACTAGGTTTGAATTGAAAATTGATTTGAATAAAGGGCTTTTGGAAAAAGTTTAGAGTCACCACTTAACTTAATTAAGGTGAGTTAGGTCACCTAAAAAACTAAGCATAATCCAAAGACTACACTTAGGGTTTTTGGAAACGATTTTGAAAATACTACCTCAAGAGAGGGTTTCAAGAAAAACAGGTTATTTAGCAACCTTTAGAAAATAATGAAACCCTTTTCTGAAAATAAACTCCATTTTGGTCTTTGAAAACAATGATTCTAGGTTCGGAGATTGGTTACGTGTAGGGAAGACGCACTAAGCCATCACCTTACCCCGCCCTTGCGATAGCTACATGTCTATTTACCCTAAATTCACCTATGAGAGTCTTCAATTAACCAATGTCCAATCCTATTCACTTTAGAAAACAATTTTGAAAAGACATGATGCATGATATGCAAGTGCAAGAAAAGAAAGTTGGAAAATATATTTGGAAAGAAATTGATTTGACAAAAATTTGAAAAGATAGATTTGAAATTGGAAAGTTTTTAGAAATTGAAAATAGAGATTTGGAAACAGAAATTTGGAATTAGAAATTTGAAATAGATTATGGAATTGGAGATTTGAAAAAGGTTGTGACCACACCCATGAGGGTTGCCTACGTATCCTTTTTGAGGAATCGGGTCAGTCGTAGTGCGGACAAGAGTCCGATAGAAAATAGAAGGTTTTATTGGAAAAAAAAATTGAATTGGAATTTGGATTTGATTTGAATTTAGAATAGAAGATTAGAATTTGAAATGGAAGAATAAAGACCCTAGACCTGGGAAGATAGGATTTAGAAAGGACTCGAGATTAAGAAAGACTTGACTCGAATGTTAGACTTGGAAGATTAAGAAAGATTGGATTTAGGAAAGGTTCGAATTAGAAAATGTTCGAATTAGGAAAGTGTCATTTTAGGAAAGTTTCAATTTAGGAAAGTGTTGGATTAAGAAAGTATTGAAATAGAAAACATTTTGTTTTAAGAAAGTTTGAAATTGGAAAGTTTTGAATTTGGAATGTCTTGAAATAGGGAAGTTTTGAAAGTTGGACAGTTTTGAATTTAGAAAGTTTTAGATTTGGAAAGATTTGAAGTTTAGGGAAGTTTAGAATTTTAAAAAGATTCAAAGTTTGAGTTTTAGAAATTCTTGAAATTAGGAAAGGTTTTGAGTTTAAAAAGGGTTTGAAAACTTAGATTTGGAAAGGGATGGAATTAAGAAAGGTTTGAAAGCTTAAAGTTTAAGGAAAGATTTAAAAGTTTAAGTTTAGGAAACTTAAGGTTTAGAAAAGTACTAGATTAGGAAGGAGTTGAATTAGGAAAGATTTGGATTTGAAAGGATTGAGATTACTATTTTCTAAAGCAAGGGATTAGATTTTGTTTCTAAAAAGAGATGTTTTGATTTTGTTTCCAAAAATTGAGGATATGATCTAGTTTCCTAAATGGGAGATTGGATTTGGTATGAATTTGGAAAGATGGAGTTTTGAAAATTCTAGTTTTAGGAAGACTATAGTTTTGATGTAGAAAATAGGATTTGGAAATATATATAGTTTTGATATAGAAAACAAGAGGTTTTGGATACCTAGGTTTTGAGGCCAAAATAAGGGATTGGAAATCATGCTTTTGGGAAAGAAAATTAGGGTTTCTTAATTGTGGGTTCTAGGGTTTGACTTGGACTTTAAAGAAGGAAATTTTTTGGAAAGTGAGTTTTTGGAAAGGGAGATTTTTGGGAAGGAAATCCTAGAGAGGTGTTTTTGAAAAGAAAACTTGGAAAGGGAGTTTTATAGGAAAGAAGATTTTGGAAGAGGGTTTTAGGAAAGAGTTGTTAGGACAGAGATTTAGGGAGCGTTTTTAGAAAGTGAATTTTGAGGAGAGTGTTGTGGAAAGAAGTTTTGAAAAATAGATTTTTAGGAGAAGTTTTTAGAAAACAATTTTAGAAAGGAATTTGAAAAAGGAGATTGGAGAGAATTTTTAGAAAGTATGTTGAAAAGTGGTTTCTAAAAGGAGGGATTTGAAAAGAGAGTTTTTAGAAAGCATATATAAAATACCTCACTTTCCTAAAGCTATTCTAACCATAAGAAGGTTAGAATCACTTTAAGATAGTGGTTTTGAAAATAATAATGTTTTGAAAATATGGACCATATTAGTCACTTTAAATGTAACACTTTCCTAAAGTAACCCTAGCTATGAAAAGGCTAGAATCACCCTAGGATTGTGATTTTAAAAACAAGTTTTGAAAAAGAAAGTTTTGATGCAAGTTTGAAAACAATATTAATGCAAGTTTTGAAAAACGAGTTTGAAAAAAAATTTTAGAAGAATGCAAAATCATGATATGCACAATGCAAATTGGGGTCGTGAACATACAAGGTTAAAGGTTTTCCCACATAATCAAGGGAGCCGAACCCACGTGGTCTCCGATTAGACTAAAAGAAAGCCCCCGACACGGTGACTCTCCAATAGCCTAATCCTACACATGAACCGAGAATTCCCTTGTTTCAAGTATGCAAGAAAGGGAGAAAGAAGATGGGGGATTAAAATAGAAGAAAACCTAAGTGGGTTAGGAGAGAGAAGAGAGGGGGAAGATGCGTAAACTTAAAGAGAAAGCCTACCTTGTGTCTTCTTTATTTTGCTAAGCTTTGCGCGCTTTGTTTTGCTTGCTTTGCTTCGGTCTTCGCTTCAATCTTCAAGAGTTTGTCTTCGATCTTCAAAGCTTCGTAGTTGCAGCAATCCAAGTTTACAATGGAGGGTTTGAGGCTAGTGTATGAGTATATGAGAGTGTATAAGTGTATAGGAGGCTAGGGTTTGTGTATGAAGGCTAGGGTTTGGAAAACCTAAAGGAGACTAGGGTTTTGGGAGGTTACGAGCTCTGTATATTGAAGAGTAGGGTTTTTAGACTGAGTTTGCGGACCTCTTTCACGCTAAAAAAGGCTCTGTATTTATAGACAAAGGAATGCCCTGGCGCCTGTTGTAGTGGCGCCAGGCCAAATATTGGCTCGGTGTAACTACTAGTGGCGCCAGCCAGTTAGGAAAGTTTTCAGGTCAGCAAGCAACGTATCTTGAGAAGATTTGGGCGCCTGTACTAGTGACTATCATGCAATTTTTAGCCTAGCTTCACTAGGAGTGACTCCGGAAGGTTCGGGAAGGATTTAAGGGACTAGGAATGACCCAGAAGGCCGAAAAAGGGCAGGAACCCTTAGAATAGTGTTCCAGAGGTAATGGACTTGAAAAGGGATGACAAGATGTGTTGGAAGGGTTGACCGGGCCATTAGGGGCAAAACGGTCAACCGGGCCAGAAAGCTACCGGGACAGACTCAGAATGTCCCGGAAGATGACTTGAGATTTAGAAACATTATTTAGAATGTTCCCAAAGGCTACCAGTTTGATACCTAGAGCCGGTGTGGTCGTAAAAGACGACCGGCCCACTAGGGGCAAAATGGTCATTTTACATGAAAAGTCTCAGAATTGGCCCGAAACTAACTAGAAGGCACCTAATCATGCTGGATCATCTCTAAGACGATCTTGGAAGGGTGGACTTACTGTTCCGAAGACTTAGGTATTATCTTGAGAAACGTGCCGAAAAATAGCCCTAGGGACATTTTGATCATTTTTCACCGAAGTGGACTAGCAGGCACTAGTGTTGACCTGGGTTTTGAGTTTTTCTACCACTCTAGTGACAGTCTCATGATATAAGGGTTTGTTGGCAATTTCCTATATCGACCTACTTATGAGTATTTTCGCTACTCTGACGGTTGCAATGTTTACGAGTACTTCCGCTACTCTAATGGTTCGCGATCATTCCTGAAACTGCCTGATCTCTGGAAGTTGCTAAAGGGACTTAGCGCCTGAGAAGTCAACTTTCTCGGAAGGCGTGCCGAAATGGACATTTCTGCATTGGTGGGCTAGCAAGCGCCAAAGGTGGACCGTTCTACCATCTAGAGGACTTAGGATCTCGTCTCGGTCGACAGGTTTAAAGGAACTTACCATTCTGAAGAAGCTTTCTCCGAAAAACGTGCCGGATTAGATAGACTTACCATCTCGAGGAATCAACTTTCTCGAGAGAGGGATTAGAATTAGAATTGGAAAAGGGGTTGAAAAGGGGACTTACCATCTTCGGAAAGACGTGCCTATTGGAATTGGAAAGGGGGCTTACCGTCTTCGGAAAGAAGCGCCTATTGGAATATGGAAAGGGGACTTACCATCTTCAGAAAGACGCGCCTAAGGGAATATCGAAAGGGGACTTACCGTCTTCGGAAAGACGCGCCTAATTTAGAATTAGACCGAATAATGCCTCTAAGGGCATTTTGGTCATTTTGCCTCTGTTTGGGCCTGGTGGGCCCGCGAGGCAATGGATAGACATGATTAGACTTGAAAAGTTAACTTGACTCAAAATATGTCCATATTGACTTAAATACAAGTCTGAACAGACTATAGACTGCCGAGCGGTCAAAAATGGGGTGCTTACACTCACTTGGTAAAAAATCTCCACTTTTGTGAGGATGAAACTGTACAATATGTTAAAATACTAAATTTATCATGATATGGTAATAAGTGATGTAAAATAGTTTCTTTTTATGTGTTAAGATAAAATCTTGCAATTGTATTAAAAAGAAAGGATAAAACAAAAATTATGTTAAGGTGAATAAAAATATGTTTCAACAAATCTCCAAAATCTAAATTTTCATTTCACATAAAACTGTACAAAATTATAAAAGATACGCAAACCGCTTTTGTATATCTAAGTGCATTCAAATTGTACGCTCCTCGGCCTTGCGCATGTTTTTTTTTTTTTTTTTGTAAAATACAAAACATCTGCAAAATAAATGTTAATCATGTTTACAAATAAAGATAAACATGCAAACAAGACACTCAAACCTAACACACCCTATGAAGAATAATCATCAACAAGTCGAGTTAGACTTTTGACATCCAAATCAAGATAATCTACTGTTCTAGTGATTCCAAGGCATCTCAATGCCTCATCATTTACTCGCCCTTTAATAATATCAAGGTAAACCATCTGATTCCCTAACATTAGTCGGTTACTCCCTTTGTAATTTTTATCCACACACGTGTGTCTAGCACAACGGTGATACTTATTTAGTCTCTTTGCTCTTCTTCTCTTATAGGCCATAGTACTGCAACCAATAAGAGGTTGAGGTTATTCCTCTTGGAGCTCAACTCTCCTCACCATCTTTCCACGGTGAAGTATCTCTCTTCTAATAACAAATGGAAATATCTGGAAGATACAACATACAAATGTAAGCACTCAACCATCTATATGAGAAGTCATGACACTATCCAGTTCTTTAACGTCTGCTGGTCACAAAGAAAAAACTATAGAAATCAAAATAAATAATAGAAAACGATGAACCAAATAACAGAAAAAAAAAAAACGTGGCCCTCCCCCCCCCCCCGCACAATTAGATAACAACCACGACCGCGAGGTGAAAATGAAAGGGAAAGGGTGGGAGACAAACACCCGTCGGGGGGGGGGGGGGGGGGGGGGGGGGGGGAGAAAAGAAAGATCCCTTCCCTCCAACAAAAGATAAACTAGCTACCAAACCAAATAAATAGACTAAACTAACTGTACAAAATGATTGGGAGTTGCTTTTACTTAAGCAATGGTGGATCTATAAGATCCACAATTTCAATCA
Source organism: Euryodendron excelsum (assembly GCA_033060915.1). Taxonomy (NCBI): domain Eukaryota; kingdom Viridiplantae; phylum Streptophyta; class Magnoliopsida; order Ericales; family Pentaphylacaceae; genus Euryodendron; species Euryodendron excelsum. The sequence goes on along the minus strand of CM065385.1, from coordinate 25,400,799 downwards.
ACCTTACAAAGTTTTCTAAGTAGGGCTTCAGTCTTTGCTCATTGACTTTAAAAACATTCCCATTGCCAGAATTCTTAATTTCCACCATTCCCGTGTGGTGGCACATCTCTTACTAGATAAGGTCCAGACCACTTACTCTTCAATTTGCCTTGAAACAAGTATAACCGAGAATTGTAAAGCAATACTTTTTTATCTACATGAAAGGACTTATGAAGAATGTGTTGGTCATGGAATGTTTTCATATTAGTCTTAAAGATCTTTGCATTCTCATATGCATCATTTTGGAGTTCCTCAAGTTTATTGAGCTGTAGCTTCCTAGTTTGGCCAGCCGCATCTACATTCTCATTAAATTGGTGAATAACCCAATAGGCTTTGTGCTCAATTTCCACCGAGAGGTGACATGATTTTCCATACCCAAGCCTGTAAGGAGAAGCACCCAACACAATTTTGTAAATAGTTTTATAAGCCTAGAGTGTATCCACTAACCTTAAGGACTAGTCCTTATGGTTAGGGTTAACAGTTTTCTCAAGAATGTGCTTAATCTCGCAGTTAGTTAACTCAACTTGGTCACTAGTTTATGGATGATAAGGTGTACTAACCTTGTGAACGACCCTATACTTTTTGCATTAACATTCCAATATGTTTATTACAAAAGTGAGTACCACCATCACTAATGATAGCACGAGGCATACCAAAACAAGAAAAGATATTCTCCTTTAAGAACTTGACCACTATACGGTGATCATTAGTACGAGAAGTAATGGTCTTCACCCATTTAGACATATAGTCAATGGCCAAAATAATGTAAAAGAATCCAAACGAATTAGAGAACGGTCCCATAAAATAAATACCCCAACAATCAAATATCTCAAGAGTAAGAATAAGGTTAAGGGGCATCATGTATCTTCTAGTTAAACTTCCTAGTCATTGACACGTATCAGAAGATGTGAAAAAAGTGTGAACATTATAGCATCCTAATTTTTTGCACTCGAGAATACACGAGTGAGAAAAACACAGTACTCTCTCGTTAAAATTCATCCTCCTAGAAGGACGAGTGCAGTTAGGTTTGAATTGAAAATTTATTTAAATAAAGGCTTTTGGAACAAATTTTTACAGTCGCCACCTCACTTTATTTAGGTGAGTTAGGTCACCTAAAACTAAGTGCAATCTAAAGATTAAACTTAGAGTTTTTGAAAAGGTTTTGGAAATCTTCCTTAAGAGAGGGTTTTTTTTTTTTCAAAAACAGGTTGTTTGGCAACCTTTGAAAAGATTTAAGCCTTTTTTGAAAATAACTCCATTTTTTGTCTTTGAAAACAGTGATTCTAGGTTTGTAGGTTGGTTACGTATAGGAAATATGCACTAGGCTATTACCCTATCCTGCCCTTGCAATACCTACATGTCTATTCACCTTAGGTTCGCTCATTTAGAATCTTCGATTATCCATTTTCCAATACTATCCACTTTGAAAATAATTTTAGAAGAGAGATTTGAGATGATGTATGATATTCAAGTGCAAGAAAAGGATTTGATTTTGAAAATAGATTTGAAGAAAAGATTTAAAGTTTGAAAGAGATCGTGGGAATTGAAAACTTGAAAAAGGTTGTAACCGCATCCATGAGAGTTGCCTACGTATCCCTTTTTTGGGAATCAGGTCAATTGTAGTTTGAACTTAGGGTTCGATTGAAAATAGACACTTTGAGGTTTTTAAAAAATTTGACTTGAAAAGGTTTGATTTGGAACTTTGATTGGAAGATTGGAAATTGAACTTTGATTTGAAATTGAACTTGGAATTGATTTTGATTTGAAATTGAACTTGAAGACTTGAAATTGAGCTTTAATTTGAAATTGAACTTGAAGAGTAGAACTTGGACTTCTTTTGGAAAGTTTGAATAGAACTTTGAAATCATCTTGACTTGAATTGGAGTTTGAAAACCATTTTGGTTTAGAAAAAATATTTAGAAGAGTCTTTGAAAAGAGTTGAAGCTTTCTAACTTTAGAGTTAAGGTTAAGTTAGAGTTTAGACATTTTAGGACTTAGGTAACCTAGGGTTGAAGCATGCAATTGAAATAAAAATATTTGATTTCGAAAAATTGAAATTTAGGAAAGTTTCGAGTTAGGAAAGTTTCAAATTAGGAAAGTTTTCTTTTAAGAAAATGTTGATTTTGAAAATATTAGAATTTGAAAAGTTTTGAATTTAGAAAGATTTGAAGTTAGAAAGACTTGAAAGTTTGAAATTAAAAAAGGTTTGAAAGTTTAAATTTAAGAAAGATTGAAATTAGAAAAGAATTAGAATTAGGAAAGATTTGATAGTTTGAAATTTAGAAAGTCGAGATTTGGAAAGGTTTGAAATTAGAAAATATTAGAATTAGGAAAGATTTGATTTCTATTTTCTAAAGTTGAAGATTGGACTCTATTTCCAAAAATAGAGGATTTGATTTGCTTTCCAAATTTGGAAGATTTTATTTGACATGGAGTTGGAAAGGTTGAGTTTTGAAAATTTATGATTTGAAGTAGAAAATAATTTTAGAAATCTATGATTTGAGACAAAATAGAAAATCATGATTTCAAGAAAGGAATTAGGATTTCCTAACCATGAATTCTAGGGCTTGACTTAGACTTGAAGACAAAGTGTTTTTGAAAAATAGATCTTTGAAAAGAGTTTTTTAGGAAATAGATTTGCAAAATTATTTGGAAAGAGTTTTGAATATGGACTTTTGCAGGTCTCTTGAATATCTCACTTTCCTAAAATAATTCTAACCATGAGAAGATTAGAACCATTCTAGGGTTGTAATTTTGACAACAGCTAAGATTTAAAATATGGACCATAAGGATCACATTGAATGTAACACTTTTCCTAAAACAATCCTAACCATAGAATGGCTAGGATCATTTTAAGATTGTGGTTCTGATAGATAGTTTGAATTTAGGGTTTACACCTAAAATTTGGACCTTGATGATTACATTGAATATGACACTTTCTTAAAACAACCTTAACCATGGAATGGCTAGAATCATCCTAAGAATGTGATTTTGAAAGCAAGTTTAAAAGAAGGAAGATTTGAATGCAAGTTTTGAAAGAGAGTTTTGATGTAAGCTTGAAAACAACTTTAAATACAATTTTGAATGTAATGTATGAACATAATAACCACAATGCAATAGGGTCGTGAACATATAAGGTTAGGCTTCACCAAATAATTAAGGTGGCTGAACCGACACCGTCTTAGGTCGTACTTGAAGAAAGCCCGCAGCACAGTGACCTTTAATAATCCTTCCTAGGCATGAATCAAGGAGTCCCTTATTTCAAGCATGTAAGAAGAGCAGGTAGAAGATACGGATTAAAATAGAAGAAAATCCAAGTGGGTTAGGAGAGAGAAGAGAGAGGGGGATTACATAAAATTAAATAGAAAACTAACCCTGTCTTCTTCTTGTTTTGTTTGCTTTACTTGACATGAACTTTGGAAACTTTGAAGATGCAACACTTGATCTTCAATGGATGCTTGTGTTTGAGTGCATAGGATTTATAGAGGCTAGGGTTTGAGTGTATGAAGGCTAGGGTTCGAGGAGGCTTAGAAGAATTAGGGTTTAAAGAGGATTCGAGCTCTGTTTTCAGAGAGGTAGAGTTTCTGGACTGAGTTTGTAGACTCTTTTTACGCAGAGGTAATTTATAGGCAATTGAAACAGAAACTGGTGCTTGTTGCAATGGCGCTAGTTCTCTTTTAAGCTTGGCGCCACTAGGAGTGGCGCCAAGCCATTTATTGGCTTGGTGCCACTAGTAGTGGCACCAGCCACTTAGGAAAGTTTTAAGGCGGCAGGAAACGTATCTTTTGACCCTTGGGACTCAAGGCAAAAGATTTGGGAGCCTCAGAATGATGGTACCCAGCCACTATCGAGACTGTTCCGAGGGGTTGCCAATTTGATACTCAGAGCCGATGTGGATAGAAAAGGCGACCGGCTTACTAAGGGCAAAATGGTCATTTTGCACCGGGCTTACCAGAATAGACTCAGAATGATTTGGAAAGGTACCAAAAGGTTGAGAATACTATTAGACGCATCCTTAAGCAGTTACTAGTTTGATATCTAGAGCCGGTGTGGTTCTCGGAGGCGATTGGATGTCTAGGGGCAAAATGTCATTTTGATCGGATGCTCTGGGAATCAATCCAAAAGCAAGTGGAAGGCACTTAAACATGCCGGAATTTCCTTGGGACAATCCTGGAAGGGTGGACTTACTCCTCTAAGGACTTAGGTATTTTCTTGAAAAGTGTGCCAAAAAGGCCCAATGGGCAGTTTGGTCATTTTTCACTAGAGTGGACAAGCAGGCACTGATGTTAACCTGGGTTTTGAGTGTTTCCGTCACTCTGACAGTGTGTAACGAGTTGGTTTCCAAAGGTATCCCGTCCTTCAGTAAACGTGCCACGGCCAAGAGGCGTGTTCGATCCCGTAACATAAGGGTTTTATTGGCAATTCTTAATGTCGACATATTTGTGAGTGTTTCCGCCACTCTGACAATTGCAATGTTTGTGAGTATTTTCATCACTCTAATGGCGTGCGTTCATTCCAAAGACTGTCTGATCTCGAGAAGCTGCTAAATGGTCTTATCTTCTCGAGGCCTTAAGTACTTTCCCAATCGACGTGCCGGATAGCAGACATTCTACATTGGCGGGCTTGCAGGCGCCAGAAGTGAACCGCTCTACCATCTCAGGGACTTGGGTTCCATCCCGATCAACAGGTTTGAAGGGACTTATCCTTTTGAGGAGTTTTCTCGGTAAACGTGCCGGACTGGATGGACTTACCGTCTAAGGGATCAACTTTCTCGAAAGACGTGCCAGATTGAGTTTGATTGGTCTGGACTGGAACTGAAACTAAAATTAAGATTGAAATAGGGACTTATCCTCTTTAAGAAGATGTGCCAACTAGAATTGGGCCGAGCAATGTTGCAAAGGCATTTTGGTCATTTTACCTCTATAGGGCCCGACGGGCCCACAAAGGGGTTGATTAACTGGACTGAGTCTGGAAAGCCAGGCTAGATATGAATGTGTCTATGCTAGCTTGAATGTGACTCTGATCGAGCCGAAAATTGCCAAGCGAGCAAAAATGAGGTGCTTATAAACATCACGAAACATGGTGAGCCAATATAAGCCAGATTGCAGAATCTTTACAACCGTCTTTTTTCGAACTAAAGTGCCTACCACAAGTATAGGAGTGACAAAACTCCATGACAGATTAAAACTCATTATTGGGGATACACTATCAAATTATCTGATTGGGACAATACTTAAACAAGTACGGATCATCTCAGAAGAAATACCTCACGTTTTTTAAGAATTTTCGTTTATCTAAGTAAGACCAGTGTGATGATATCTTGCTAATAGCCAAAAAGTTAGCTATATCAACAAACTATGGAACAGTTGCTTGAGAAAGTGCTTGGATTTAGAAAAGATGCTCATCTGAAAAATACTTATTGATAGGGAGAGTATTTTGGCTTCCCCATCAGTAAGGAGTCGTGACAAATGGTCAGCAACTACATTCTCTACCTCTTTCTTGTCTCAAATTTCAATGTGAAACTCTTATAACAAAAGAATCCAATGGATGAGGCTTGGTTTTACATCAGGCTTGGTTAACAAGTAATTTAGTGCAGAATGGTCAGTATATATGATGATTAATGACCCCACAAAGTACGTCCAAAATTTATCTAATGCAAAAAAGACAGCAAGGAGTTCCTTTTTAGTTGTGGTATAGTTCAAGAGGGTTTCATTCAAGGTTTTGCTTGCATAATAAATAACATAGGATTTCTTGTCCACTCTCTACCCCAAAACTGCTCCTACAACGTAATTACTAGCATCACACATCAATTCAAAAAGTGATGACCAATTAGGCGACCGAATGATAGGTGCAGTTATCAACAACTCTTTAAGCTTGTCAAAAGCTTCTTGGCATTCAGACATTCATTCAAATAAAATGTCTTTTGACAATAATAGATAGCACATTGGACGAGAAATGGCAGTAAATCCTACTATGAATCGCTGGTAGAAACTAGCATGCCCAAGGAAAGATCGAATGCCTTTCACAGCTCTAGGAGTAGGTAGATTTTGAATCAGTTCAACTTTGGCTTTATCTACCTTAATCCCCTTGTTGGACATGATGTGCCCAAGCAATATACCTTATGTCACGATGAAATGACACTTTTTCTAGTTTAGGACAATGTTACTCTCCTCGCATCTTTCTAACACCTTCTCGAGGTGTTCCAAACAACTCTCATAGGTATCTCCATACATAGAAAATCATCCATGAAAACCCCCAAGAATCTCTTTACCATATCACTAAAGATACTCATCATGCATCTTTGAAAAGTGGCCAATGTATTGCACAAGCCAAATGGCATTCTTTTGTAAGCATAAGTACCAAAAGGACATGTGGAAGTCATTTTACCCTGATCTTCTAGGAAAATTTCAATTTAATGTACCCAGAGTACCTATCTAAAAAAACAATAAAAGGCCAGTCCTACCACTCATTCTAAGACTTTGTCCAAGAATGCAAGTGGGAAGTGGTCTTTTCTAGTAACAACATTTAGTTGATGGTAGTCAATACAAATGCACAACCCATTTCGAATCCTAGTGGGCACTAGTTCATTTTTCTCATTTTGAATTACCGTAACTCCAGATTTCTTAGGAATAACTTGGGTTGAACTAACTCACTTTGAATCAAAGATGGGGTATATGATACTTGCATCAAGAAGCTTCAGTACTTCTCCTCTCACAACTTTTTTCATGTTAGGATTTAAACGTCTTTGCATTTGACGCACCGGTTTAGACTTTTTCTCAAGATATAAGCGATGTGTGGATACAAGAGAACTAATACCGTGAAGGTCTGCAATGGTCCAACCTAAGGCTTTTATATGATTCTTTAGCACTTTCACAAGGCTCTTCTCTTAGCGTTTAGATAAGTTAGAGGACATAGCAATAGGATAAGACTCATCTTCACCAAGAAATACATACTTCAACGTAGATGGTAAATATTTTCTTTCTGAAGGCACCTAATTGTTTAGAAGGAACAAGCTTTATGACACTAGGAATTAGAGGCTCAAATGATGGGGTCCATTGACCCACTTGCATACATTATTCTCTCTCTATCCTTCCAGGACTTGTGTCCCTAGACGTGACATAGTCACAATATAAACGGTCATGTGGCTTACTCGAAACAAGAGCTTTTTCGATAGGATCCTCAAAAAATTCACTCTTAAAGTACTCTTACAAAATAGAATCAATGCAATCTACTTATCTGATGTCCTCATACTCTCTTGGTTGTTATTCAACTGAAAAGATATTCATCTTAACAGTCATATTCTCAAATGACAACTTTAACAGCTCATCCCTACAATGAATTACAGCATTACACGTAGCTAGGAATGGTCTTCCTAAGATAATAGGAATTTGGGAATTAGCACTAATGCTCTCAACTGGTTGTGTATCTAACACAATGAAATCCACTGGATAGTAAAATTTATCTATTTGAATGAGAACATTCTCCACAATACCCCTAGGAACCTTAACAGATCTATCAGCTAGTTATAAAATAACACGTGTGGAGCATTACTCGCTTAATCAGAGTTATTGATAAACTGAATAAGGAAGTAAATTGACACTCACTCCTAGATCAAGAAGGGCTCGATCTATCTTGTTTCCCCCTATTGTACATGAAATAGTAGGACAACTAGGGTCTTTATACTTCAGTGGGGACTTACATTACAAAATTGCACTCTGGCCCTCATTCATAAAAGTTGTTTCTTCGACATGCAAACTCATTTTCATAGTACACAAGTCATTTAAGAACTTGGCATAGGAAAGAATTTTTTCAATGGCATCTAAGATTAGAATGTTGACCTTGACTTGATTAAACACTTCATAAATTTCAGAATTCAGAAGCTCATGTTTTGGTTTGGCCAATCTATGAGGAAAGGGGGCATATTTCACAACATCAATGCCCTCATCTTCTGATACTCTAGTTGGCTCTAAAACTAACTCAACTCTTTTTCTCTTTCTTGTTCTCTCACATCTCCATTCCCTTCATCACTAACCCTAAGAGTTTTCTTTCTAGGTGGAATAATTTTATCCATGATTTTCTCACTTCTCAGGGTTGTGATGAATTGGACTTGTTCAAGACTAGATTAAGGATTATTCCTTGCTTCAGTCATGTTTACATGCTTTGTGGGATTTGGATTTGATTGCGGTTGAGATGAAAATCTCCCCGACACTTGTTGAGTCAAAGCTTATGTCAAGTTAGACGTTTCCTTTGCTATGTCCTCCAACATCCTAGTGTGTTGGTCTAATACCTTGTCCTACCTATCCACCTTATTATTCACTCCTCTCATATCATTTTTCAATTGATGAACATTATCTTCTAAAGGCCTTCTATGAGGGGCTTGATATGTATTAGGTTGGGGTTGAAAAGGTAAGGATTGTTGAGTTTGAATAGGTTAGGATTGGAAAGGTTCAGAGTTTTGAGGCCCTCTTTGGAATGCTTGAGGATTCGAAGGACCCGTATTTCTCCACCCAAAGTTTGGGTGATTTCGCCATCCAGAATTATATGTGTTCGAGAAAGGGTCCCCCCAACTCGTTAGTCACTATATGTACCCCGATATTGGCCAACCGCATTCGCTTGGCCATGCAAGGCCTTCTTGAAACTTAGTATAATTGGACATGTAGTAGTTTCATATTCCATTGTACCATACATTAAACAACTTTCGTCCCTGGGAAACTTACTATTCACAACATTGCCCTTACTTGTCTCTATGGCTTCTAACTTTTTGGTAAGTGTAGCTTGTAAGCACCCTATTTTTGCCCACTCAGCAATCTCTGGCCAGATTGAACTCCCTTTTAAAACCCCACAAGAATATTCAAGCCCAAACCAACCTTTAAACCTTTGTCTAATCAAGTCAACCGCTTCTCGAGCCCTCCAGGCCCATCAGAAGCCCAATAACCAAAACGCCACCGAGTATCATCTAATCTAAGCCAATCCGGCACATCTTCCTTAAGATGGTAAGTCTATTCAATTTAAATCTAATCTAGTCTACCAAGTGCCTCTCGGGCCAATTAGGGCCAATAGAGGCCTAATCACCCTTATGGGTCACCACTCCAGGCACATCTTTGAGAAAGTTCAAAATCCTTCAAGACTGTAAGTCTACCCTTTCAAAATGTTCCTAACAATTAGGTGTACCCAACATGTTGTCTTGTCCAATTTCGGCCCAATTCTGGTCAACTCCAATCAAAATAACCATCTTGCCCTTAGGCACCCAAGCACAATACAAATCTCACCAAACAGTAAAAACATCTTTTGGGACCATCCCTGAACAATCCGGCATGTCAAATACACCACTCCAATCCACCTTAACCATTTTCAACAAATTCTGGTCAAAATGACCATTTTGGCCCTAGTAGCCCGAGTGCCCCCCAAAACCACATCGGCTCTGGGTACCAAATCGGCAGATCCCATCATACACTCCTATTTAACCCAAGGTAAGTCCTGTGACTCTAAACACTTCCAAGTCGACGAAAGTCCCCTGGAGCATCCGATAGGGTTGTCTTTTTTTTCCGATTCCCAGTTTATAACACACCGTCAAATGACTTGAGAAATGCATAAATCAGGAAATTCTCAAAAGCTTGACCATTGGTCTTTCGATCGACACGACTCAATTAAATAGATCACTTTCTGAAACCCCCGATCGCATGGCAAGAAAACCTCCACTTTCAGTAACCCTTAGAGCGTCTCACAAATGCTTTGCCAAGGTTATCTTTTTCTCCAATTCCCTGATTATAACGCACCATCAAACAACTTAAGAAATATGTAAATTACGAAATTCTCAAAAGTATTTTCAGAGCACTTTCCATCGGTACAGTCTGATCGAAAAGATCGCTTCCCGGAGGCCCCGATCACGTGGCCCACAAATGACTACTTTTGAACATCCGCAGAGCGTATCACAAAAGTGTATTTTCATGCATACTTCCTGAGATGACATCTCATTCTTCCGAACACCTTTCAAGCTCTCCAAAAATTCTATGTTCTTAAAAAACACTAAGAGAACATTGTGGATGCGACCAATTCCCTTGAATCTTTCCCGATTTGCACAATTATCGAGGTAAAGTCAAAACAAAAGCTCCCAATGGCGGAGCGTATGCTACATGTGCCCAGATTTTGATCAGATTGACCAAAAATTTTGCTTGCTCCCCAAGTCTTAGAAGTATAACCATGCCACGTATCCATTTTCTATTGGACGGGCTACATACGCCTGTGTAAAATTTACACAAGCGCATGTCCTGCATGCGCCAGAGGCCAAATCTTTATCTATAAATACCAAACTCTCCCCCTTGAATATTTAGAATCAAAATTGGTAGCGAAGCTCTACAAAAACCACTATAGAACTTTAAATTCCTATATACATCTCACACTTCAAGTACTTAGGTTAGATTCCATCTCCCTCTAACCCATACACTATACCTATATAGCCCTTAATGCCATGGAAGACCTCATTCCAGCCCCTTCAAGCCTCTTCAAGGCTATTCAAGCTCAAGTCAAAGCATCCATAGAGGTTTGAAAGTGTTTGAAGGAAAAAGGTAGTATTCTCTTTACATTTTTGTAATCCCCACTCCTCTCTTCTCCCTTCTAGCCTACTTAGGCTATTCTCTATTCTAACACCTATCTTCTACCCCCCCCCCCTTTTCTTGCATGCTTAAAACAAGGAAGCTCTTAGTTCATGTCTAGAGGAAAGTTTATGAGAGCCACCGTTTAGGGAACTGCTCACAAACCTACTTTAAGATGGTATGGCCTTGGAGCACCTTGCAATTTGGTAAAGCCTCTAACCTTGTATGATTCTATAACCCCTTTGCATATGGTAATCTTATTCATGTTTTGCATGCTTGGCTTTGTTTTCATGTTCACAACCTTCTTTCCAAAACTTTCACTGTCTCTTTTCTATATCATTCATAAAGTTTCATATTCAAATAATTCCCTAAAAATGATTCTAGAGTTGGTTCCTTGGAGCCTAGGTCAAACCCTCAATTTTCACCCATTAGAAAACCCTCTTTAAGTCTCTTGACTTTATTTTGCAATCCTACATTTCATTACTTTTCAAAGTTACACTAAAATGACTTTCAAAACCTCTTCTCTATGTTAATTTTCAAGAATTTTACTCTCTTGAACTTTGTGATTGAAATAGTCCCGTGGAACCCTCTCTTGAGTGGTTTTCCCATTATCTTGATCATATGAACCTTAGTTCATTAGAGTTGGTTCTATTCACTTCAAAATGATTTTCAAAACAATCCCCTTCAAAAAAGGATTCTCAAAATTGCACTCTCTTTAATTTGCAAAAAAATGATTTCCTTAAACCATTATTTTCACCTTGATTTGAGGAAGTTTTGCTCTCTTGAATATTGTGGTTGGAATGGTCCCATGGAGTCCTCTTTAGAGTGATTTCCTTCAAATCAACCATATGAACCCCTATTCTTTCTAGTGGTCTTCAACCTCTTAAAAGTGGTTTCCCAAAACCTTCTTTCCAAAACCAATTTTCAAAGGAGCATGCACTTTAATTTTCGAGTTTTCAAAACTACTTATTCAATGTTGATTTTCACAAATTTTGCTTTCTTGAGTTAGTGGGGGAAATGGTTTTAAGGCAACCCTCCCTTGAGTGATTTTCAAATATCAACCGTAAGACCCTAATAGTCACTTGAGTGGTTTTCATACAATGATTTTTCAAAACACAGTTTTCAAGTTTCATGCATAAAATCATCTTTCCAAAACCCTAGTTCAAAACCACCTTTCAACCCTAGGTTAACTTGACCTTAGTTGTCCAATCTTAGTTCAACCAAACCCTAGGTTAACCTAACCTTAGTTAGGTAACCCTAAGTCACCTTAACCCTAGGTTAACCTAACCTTAGTTAGTTCACCTTAGGTCACTTTAATTCTAGGTTAACCTAACCCGAGTTAGTTAACCTTAGGTCAACTCAATAATCTTTCAACTAAAAAACTATCATCATAACATACTTTCCAAAAACATCCTACTCTGTTGATATTTCAAAAACCAACTCCAAAATCTTTTTCAAATATTCCCACACTCTATCTTCAAAAAAGTTTATAAGAAGTTCTCTTAAACTTGTCCCAACTAAAATGGCTAGACATTTAACATTTTTTTAAAATTATTTTCAAAATGTTTTCAAGAACTCACAACCCTAAGGTGTCCCTACCCCTTTATGGTTAAGGATTCCAAGAGAACGTGATACACTAAGTACAACTTTCAAGGTTGTCCATATTAGGGTTCTAAAAATCCTAAGTGTTTTTAAAAGCTCTTTTGAAAAATGATCTTCAAACATCACATTCTTGAAGCAACCCTAATCCTTTCATGGTAAGGATTTGCCTAAGTGTAAGTGAGGCATTCAAGAAGGGTTCCACGACCCCGAAAGTTTTAAAAACCAATGGGAAGTCTCTAGCCCCTTTTTTTCCAAATTTGTTTTCATATTCATTGCTCTAAAGGAGTTTAGTTCCTCAATGACTAACCTCTCAAACATAAATGAAACATTAAACATGTCTTTCATAAGATGTTCAAAACTACTTTCAAAAGCTTTTCAAAGATAAGTTCACTCACAAGAGCCTTTCTAATCTAAACTCTACCTCCAAAATTTTCAAAATAAGACTTCAAAATATTTCCAAAACTCCCTTGAGTTATTTTAAGAACATTTCAAACTCTCTTGAGTTAATTTCAAAAATGTTTAAAAACATCCTCAAACCCGATTTCAAAAACACTCCAAATATTTCAAGTTCTATTTCAAAGGCATTTTTCTGAACTCTCAAGTTCTCTTTATCTAAAGACCTCAAAGTGTCTTCAAACCTTTCCAAAGACCTCAAAGTGTCTTCAAAACTTTCTAATGGCCTCAATGCGCCCCTTTTCTATCGAGCCCTTACCCGAACTATGAATGACCTAATTCTCGCCAAATGAGATACGTCGGTAATGTAAAATGGTGTGGTCATAACTTTTATTTTAACCCGAGTTCCCTTTTCAAAATTTTCTATCCATTCAAGAATTCTATTTCAAATCCCTTCAAAACTTTGACATTTTCAAACATTTTTCCAAAACTTGCATCATGCATTATTTATCTAAAAAGTAATGACTCAATCTCATTTTTAAAATTCTAAAGTGGATATTAAGTGAATAATAGTGACTGGTTATTCAAGTGAGTGAATTAAGGGTGATTAGACATGTAGGTACCGAAAGGGCGGGGTGGAGTGATGATCTTAGGATATCTTCCCTATACGTAACCAACCCCCGAACCATAGATTTCTGTTTTCAAAAGATCAAAATGGAATTATTTTCAAAAAGGGCTTAAAACTTTTCAAAGGTTGTAAAACAACCTATTTTCTTAAAAACCCTCTCTTGAGGAAGTTTTTCAAAATCTTTGTCAAAACCTCTAAGTTTAATTTTTGGATTATACTTAGTTTTAGGTGACCTAACTCATCTTAATCAAGTTAGGAGACGAATCCCAAGCTTTTTCCAAAAAGCCCTTAAATCAAATAACATTTTCAAATTCAAACCTAGTCGCACTTGTCCTTCTAGGAGAATGAGTTCTAACAAGAGAGCACCGTGCTTTTTCCAAGCTAAAAGGACTTAGTTCAAAAATCGGGGCGCGACATAGCTATTCTAGCATTCAGATCATCCACTTGATTAAGCTGATACGTTACTCTAGGCTTAAACTCATGATTTTGGGTTCCAGTTGTGGCCCAATCTCTAGCTAAATTTGCTAAGTAATCAAAGAAGTTATACGCTTCAGATAGGTCTTTGTCATACAAAGTCCCTACGCACATCGACTCAAAAAATTACGTTAGTTGCGGAGTCAATGATGAATATAAAGTATTTATGATATGCCAACTAGTAAAACCATGAAGTGGACAAGCACTCAAAAAATCTTTGAATCTTTCCCAACATTGGAAGAACGATTCACTAGACACAGGGGCAATCTGAGAGAATTGGTGATGAATCGCTTCAGTTTTATACTCAGTGAATCACTCCCAAAAATGATATAAACTTGAGCTTCCTCGCAAGAGAACGGGTGTGCGATTGAAATATAATCTGATGGCATCCAGTATCGTTCTTCCAAAGGACCAAGCCAAATATAGGCGTCATATAGGCATACAACCAACAAATTAATTCATATTAGATATTCACTTAGGTAAATTGTAATTATCTACAAGGAAGACCAAAAATATGTGATGGCGAGAGTATTTTGACTACCAAATTAAGCTAATTAAACTACATACTAAGAGCAATTCTAACTAGATTTGAAAACAATTAATGAAAGGCTTAAATGCAATTAAAGAAGCTTGAATGCAATTGATCTAATCTACCAATTCTCTACAAATGTCTTAATGGAGGACTTGATAACTCAAATCAAGGAATCACTCCGTGAATTCTTGATTCGGAAGATTTAGACCATAGAAATGAGAGTTTATACTCAATTGGATGTAAATTTGTATTTAATGTTAAAAATCATAGAAGCAAATCATCAATTGTGCAATATCTATACCAATTTAAGAATTGTGCATAGAGATTACCAATAGTGATTATGAATCTAGGATTTCGATAGATTTACAACACAATTGAGATGAATATGAAGAATTCATAAGATAATTCATTAAAGTTTATATACCTCCATCGAAGACCTTGAAGATCCTTGGTAGATCTTTAAATTGCATCCAAGGATGAGTTTAGCTACTTGAATCCATACGCAAATGCTCTAGAAATAGTAAATTTGTCATTAATTGGAAAAGAAACTATTGTTTGGTTACAAGGAAAGTGAGGGAAAGCAAAGGAAAATCTCTAAATACACTTTCTCTCTCTATATCTATCTAAGATTTACAACAAATACATCAGAAACTTGAAGAAGATTTATATTTTTGGCCAAGTCTGATATATATAGGCATAGGTAGTTGGAGCGTTCGAATGCCAAATTCCCCCATTCGAACGCCAAAGGTCGTTCAAATGCTCTATATGGCCGTTTGAACAGTGTCCGATTATTCGAACTTTGCGTCAAACGGTCTTCGAACGAGAAATGAAGCTCTTTGAATCTTATCGAACCTGTTTCGAATGGAAAATGCACCTCTCTAAATATCTAAAATCTGAACTTGGGTCGCCGCATTGTTTGAACAGTGCTTCATCGCATTTAAACGTTGGTTACCATCAAAAGCTCGTTCGAACAAGCCGTTTGAATGCCATGTTGGTTGTTCGAACGCTCAACTCAGATTTTGCTCACTTTTTGCCGCTTTTCTGCCTAATTCCTACAATTCCAAAGAGAAAAAGGCCAATCAAAACAATTTATACTAAAAAGCTAAAATAAAGCCTAAAATTAGAGTAACAATCCACTAATAAGAGGATTGTGATTACACTTTTAGAGTGTAATCACCCCCCCCAACATAGCTTTTTGCTAGTCCTTAGCAAAATCTATACAACAAAAAGAGGATGTATATATGTAAGCACCCCATTTTTGACCGCTCGGCAGTCTACACTCCGTCCAGACTTGTTTTCAAGTTATTTTGGGCATATTCCAATCAAAACCAATTCTCTAGGTCCAAATTCCGTCTTTCCATCGCTTCGCGGGCCTGTCAGACCCAAATAGAGGCAAAATGACCAAAATGCCCTTAGGGGCATTGTCCTTTCTTATTTCAATTCTAATCCCTCTCTCGAGACAGTTTATTCCTCGAGACGGTCCGAGTAGCAAAACTACTCACAAAACTGTTAGAGTGGCGGAAACACTCACAAAACCGTTAGAGTAGCGGAAGTACTCACAGAACCGTTAGAGTAGCGGAAATACTCACAAAGCCGTTAGAGTAGCGGAAATACTCAACCCCGTCCGAGTAGCGGAAATACTCCCAAATCATCAACCCCGTCCGAGTAGCGAAAATACTCACACCGTTAGAGTGGCGGAAACACTCAAAACCTAGGTCAACACCAGTGGCTGTTAGCCCACTTCGGTGGAAAAGGACCAAACTACCCTTAGGACCTTTTCCGAGACTTTTCGGTCAGGATGACCATTTTGCCCCTAGGCATCCAAACACCCCGAGAACCACACCGGCTCATATAGACACCATGCATAGCCGAACCTCTGCTGGATTTAGGACACAAGCACCGTTTTCAAAATCACGGAGGAAAGGGCGACTGCTCTTACTTTCATTTATACCTGCTGTTATAATGCTTGTGTTTATACTGTTATAATGCCTGTCTAACTGTTCATGCATGCATGTTTACTTTAGCTTGTACTTTCTCCCCTTATACTTTTTGCATATTCATGTTCATGCATTCAATATTCCATGTCAAGACAAGAGTTCCAAGTAACTCGAGTCACTGCATTCTCATGCACATGATCAACCCATTGAGAGTGACACCAACGTTACTCTCCCTTGCATTGAACCTAACTAAACCCTAAGGGTTCCTGTTAACCCTAAGGACTCATGGCATGCACACCAATCCAATTCATAAGAGGGACCCCAATCCCTTTATGCTCACGGAGATAAGGTTGCCAAGAAGACAAGGGGCAATCAATCAACAAGGTCTCTCAGTGACCTCCTCGACATCAAATCCAAGGAAGGCGAATCCGAAGACTCAAGAGTAGTTTAGGGTTTCCCTTTGTAAAATTAGATAGGTGGAAGTCCAAAGGAAAATGTTCCCCCTCCCCCTATTAAAATGTATTTCAATTCTTTTGTATCTCAAACACAAAATTTAATGTACTTCTTTATTTTTATGAATGAATGCATGAATGGCTAAAGATTCCCACCTGACGGTAAAGTGTCTGCATACAGGGGCAAACCCCCTATCTCCAAAAGTGAGCCAATACATCGTGTTTAGTCTCCCTCTTAAGTAGGGGCAACCCTAGGACATGCATTGCATAAAATTCTCTACAAACCAAAAACTAACTTGTGACTTGTGTTTTTGTCTTTTTCCTTTTTTTCTTTTTATTTCTATTTACAGAAGTCACCTTGTACTGAGTCAACATTGCTCCCAAGAAAGTGCAACATCCACCTAGGGATCCTATTATCACTCGGCACAAAGCATCATTGATGGCTGCTAACCCTGAAGAATCCTCTCAAGTCTCTCGAGAGGAAGTTAATGAAATGAGGACTAAGATGGATGAGATGCTCAAACTCATTCAAACTCTGGCCATGAAGGATACTACTGCGGTCCTGTCATCATCAACGACTTCATCTAAAGACCTTGAACCCGCTAATCCGAGGATCTTGCTTCAGTCTGACAATGCTGGGAAAACCAAAGAAGATGCCAAAAGGGTCAATACTGAAGAAGAGGAGACCATATTGCTTTCACCCGTTACGAAGAAGGCCCCTCTAGACCCTCTTAGTCTAAAAATCCAAGGGTTGGAGGATTCATTACGAAGTCTCCATGGCCATGATGCTTACGGATTCACTTCCTATGATGAGCTATGTTTCTTCCCTGACCACCCGAGGCCTGCTAAGTTTAAAATGCCTGACTTCTAGAAGTACGACGGTACCGGTAACCCTGTTGCTCATCTTTCTCTATATGCTGGAGCACTAAGTGGACATGGCAACGACCCGAAGCTCCTTATGCAGTTATTCCAACACAGCCTCACTGGGTTGGCTCTACAATGGTTCGCTCGTCTGGACTTAAGGAAGATCACAACCTGGATGGAGTTAGTCAATGCATTCAAAGCCCAATACCGTCACAACATCGATCTCACTTCCGATCGCTGGTCCTTGATGACGATGAGCAAGGGTGAGAAGGAGAGTTTTAAAGCATACGCCCTAAGATGGAGGGAGGCCGCTGCACAAGTTAATCCCCCGTTGGAGGAGAAGGAGTATGTACAACTATTTATACATACTTTTCAAGGTATATTCTATAAGAAACTCTGCACAAGCGTGGGAAAAAGCTTCTCCGAACTCATCATGCAAGGGGAAATGATAGAAAACGGCCTCAAGACAAGAAGAATCATAGATTCCTATGCCAAGACTGGAGAAAATGCCACCAACATAGCCAAGAAGATGGCTACTACAAGGGGCGCAATCAGGAAGGAAAGCGAAGTGTCTGCTATTTTGCCTAGCCAACCACCCCAATACCGACCCCCGCTCCAATCACCCCAAGTCTTGCCCTTGCCCACCTTGACCATGCCTGCTCCAACCCCTAACTACGGCCCCACTGGGGCATGACCCAACTTTAATAGACCTGCTCGACCCATCCGTACCTTTGACGCCTTAGCATGCACCCAAACCGAGGCCTACCATAGCCTTCTAAAGAATAACATCCTGAAACCTATACCTGCTCGCCTGTTGCCAAGCCCTCTACCCCCAACTTTTAATGTTGCCCTTACATGTGAGTATCATTCAGGTGGCCAGGGGCATGACACCGAAAGCTGCTTTGCTCTCAAGCACAAGATCCAAGACCTGATCGACAATAAGACCATCGATCTGCAGCCGGTAAAACCTGCTGCCACTCCCAATGTGACTGCTAACCCTCTGCCAGATCACACCGTCAATATGATACTAGTAGAAATGGAAGGCGAGGGAGTGTTTGACGAGCCTGAGGCCGAGGACTATGAGGACGACTGGGAGACTGAGGAAGAAGTTGACTGGGAGGAGGATCTCCCATTATGCCCAATCTATCTCCATAACCCCGATGAAGTGCCTGATGCTTCCGACTGGCCCATTGAGGAGCCAATGTTCTTGGGAGATGAGATTACTGAAAACATGGTTGCTGATGGATGGGGTGCTGAGTTTCTACATCCGAAATATGCTGCGGCCGAACATCATTTGCTAGAGAGTCATTGGCCTACCAATGAGTACAACTATGAAGAAATGAGCTGGAGGATAGAAAGGCCAAGAGCACAAGCAGAGCCATTTGAATTGGAAGGGGGTGAGCTGGTCACCCTATTTACAGAAGAACCCGCTACACAAAACAAGAGGGAGGCTGACAACCGCATCAACAGTGTCAACGCCTGTGGAGCTCTAGAGGAAGCCTTTGCTCATCTCGCCTTGGCAGAGGATCCGGGTCGCGAATGGGGCATCGAAGACGTGGGGATTGTCCCAAGGCCGTATTAAAATGGATTCCTTGCAAGAGCGTACAAGAGAGGGGTGTTGTCACCCACTTTCTTTCTATCCCTCTTACTTCCTGTCTTTAAATTCATGATTACATTTTCTTATTGCTAAAGAACCTTATGCTTTTCGTAAAAATAATAATAATAATCAAATGATAGTCTTTTATTCCATTGTTGTTGTCTTGCCTTTCCAGGGAATAGTGACTACTTTCTACGCAAGGGGCATGGTTTGTCTTATGGAATGATCCAACTTGACGGGATGATAGCACGAGTTAACCACTCGCCAAATGATCAGCCTTCCACACAGAGAGAGAATGAGGATGAGTGAGAATACTACCTAAAGGCAGCACTTGCAAGACTCTGAGGCTAAGCGATGTGTGGCTAGTTTATCAAGAGGAAGAGGAGCCATCTTTCATTCCCCCACATATAAAAGAATGAATAACTGAATAAATGACTAAATGCACTCATCTTCCCCTTTGCTTAACCCCTAG
Source organism: Euryodendron excelsum (assembly GCA_033060915.1). Taxonomy (NCBI): domain Eukaryota; kingdom Viridiplantae; phylum Streptophyta; class Magnoliopsida; order Ericales; family Pentaphylacaceae; genus Euryodendron; species Euryodendron excelsum. Next base: position 25,381,217 of record CM065385.1, on the reverse strand, counting down.
TGCCTCGCGGAAAGTGAAAATTTTCTTTGTTAACCCTAATCCAAGACTGTCCTCCCCACACTGAGGCAGACAATAGTTGAGAACTCTAGGAGTGGTGTCCACCTCTATCATGCTAGGATAGTGTTAAAAAACTCTATGGATCAAGAAATTTAATTCAAAGTGAAGAGAGGCCCTCATTTCATTTCCCATACAGTCAAAAGCAACCCCTTGCCAAACCCGTTGAGCTATCTATCCTTTTTTAACAAAACCCTAACCTAGAGATCACCGCCCATACTGGGTATATTGAACTACCAAGGAAAAGGTTTAGGGGAAAAGGGTTAAAGAATTGTTCCGTTTCGTAAAAGAAAAGAAAAGAAATAGAAAGAAAAAAGCAAAAGAAAGGAGTTGCCAAGGGGCAAGAGGCCAAAAAAAAAAAAAAGCCTGAAGAAAATCATGATTGAGTCAACTTCAAAGGCATAGTGAGAGAATTGAAAGAAAAGAAAGTCATGGTTATCTCAAAAAGGTATATAGAAAAGGGTGAAAGAACCAGATCATTTTCACCCTGAGAAATATGTGGTCAAAAGCAAGAAGGAAATTTAAAGGTGATCCTAGGAAACCCAGTAGGTACAATAGGTTTGAGCCTTTACCCTTTCTTGCAAAACCCTGAAACCATGACCTACATTACAACCCTATTAAAGTCCACTTTGATTGAAAATAGATTGCTTGATCTAAATGAGTTAGATACGCTGCCAAAGCTTTTAAAAAAAGAAAAAAAAAAAGAAAAAGAGATGCTAATCCTACTGAAAAACGGTTAAGGACAGTATGGATCTAAACCTTGCTAAAAACAACATTGAATTTGAGCCTACATATCCCGTAGTTTCTAAAACCCCATAACCTAGCCTACATTACGGTCCTAAATAAAGTCTTCTCGGATTGAAATGACTGGCCACTTATCGCTCTACCAAGGGTCAGGTAAGTTGTTGCTAAGACCCCGAGAGTCGAGAGTCTCAGCCCAATAACCCTATACACTAACCCTAGGATAGAAAGTTGGGGGGCAGTCAAGAGGTTGAGAAAGGTGCGAAGTGCTATCATCCAATCAAGGTAGGATTGAGCTAGAAGAGAGGCTAAACCCCCGAAGAGGAGGGAGTTACCATTCCCAAGCCTACAAGTCTAACAGCACCCTATGTCATTCTATTAACATATTTCTAACTTGTGCATATGTTTAAAAAAAAAAAAATCAGCATGAGCTTTGCACACATAGGATATAACTCCCTGTAGGAATAGAAGTCATCAGCATCAACTCATGGAATAAATATCACATGCCTCTAATCATATTTATCTGTCTATTTGTGCATCTAAGTACCATAAACATCCATCCTTATACAAAACTATGCAAAATAAAACTGTCTAACATCAGTACATCTCAGGGACAAGGGGCAAAAGAAGATCAAAGTCTCATGCATCACAGGTCAAAATCAATATCATCTGGATCAAAATCCCCGAAACCCGGCATCGGAGGAGGAGGATAACTACTCGAAGCACCACCATCCTGCAGGGAAGATAGAACCAAAATCAGCCAAAAGCAAAAGGAGCTAAGCAGCAGCAGAGCAATAAGGAGCAAAGAGAGAATAACTTACCCCCCCCATCACCCATCTGAGATAACCGAGCCGTCAAGGAAGCTACCTCGGCCTGGTACTGGTCCCGCTCCATCTGGTACCGATCTCTCTGGTCTCTCACAGCAGTAAACTCGGCTTGGGGCACATATCCTCCAGCCCGGCGCCACAAGTCAACCACCTCCTGGCCAACAGCATACCCGCCGACTACTACCTCAAACCGGGTGAAGGCACCAACCGAATGGGCCCCGAAGTGCGCGGCATAATCCGTATCCGGAGGAAGCAAGAACTCGGCACCTGGCTGGCGCTCCTGGTAGGGGATGGGCACTCCGGCCACCAGGGCTCCAAACATATACTCTAGCGGAGCCCCTGCTGATCGAAACTCCTCGTAAAACTGTCGCCAATGCCGCTCTCCAAGATAGGACTCCCAGGTGTCATCACTGAGAAAAGCAGCTCTCGATAAGGACAACGGGACCAGGTACCGGACTGTCTCGTAATGGACTGATCCAATGAAGGGCCGCCAGGTCACATCCCTCGCCTCAATCAGCTCCAGGTTAGCCCGGAGCGTCACAAAGTCAGTAATCTCCGATCGCTGGGCTACCCGGTCACGAGCCCACCTCAAAGCGCGAGGATAAAGATCATCCACAACAACTGCAGGGCGACGCACCAGTAGGTACTCGTAACTCCACCAAACAATGAAGGGCCAAAAGCTAGTCATGCTGCCCCAACGAGAAGAAGTCCGAACCCGCATCGATCGAAGAAAGCAGCCAAAAGAAAAGGACCCCCAGTCCAACTCAAATAAAGCTCCCAGATCGGCTACTATACTCACCAGACGGCACGGCACGAGTGACTTGTTGTTGTTGCAGAAGCAGCTGAAAATGATATACAACACAAGTCGCCATCTCATGATATCACGCCTGGTAGGCGATGGCTCAGTAGCAAAAGTACACTCACCCTGACTAATCCAAGAGACTGGGAAGGCAGAACGCTCAGGCTGAGGCAAGTCCAACAGCAAACAAGCCTCGTCCCTGCTGACCGGGTGCAAGGTGATCCGCCGGCCGACAAAGGAGAGTCCTGTAATAATCGCCCAATCTAAAGGAGTGGGGCCTAACTCGAAGCCGACGAAATGGAAGGTCCCAATCTCCCCGAACCACCGCTCAACCAATGCCAGTACCAAATGCCGGTTCAGGCGGTTAGCCTGTAATCCCATAAAGGCGCCAAACCCGATCTCTGCCAAGAAGGCGCGGTATGATGGGGCAGCCTGCTGCATGGTCACAAAAACTTGGTGAATAGCCCCTCGAAAAGCTGTATGTACCCATGGAGGTGGCAAATGATGTCTGGAATATACACTAGGGTGATAGGCCAGATCCCCGAGAGGTGGGACATCTGGTATCTGCAAATCTCCCAAGTCGGCGTCTGTCTGCCTATGCCTGGAAGAAGCTCTCCCATAGCCGATCACCTGGTCCCCAAGGCCCGGTACCTCCTCCTCGACGTCAACCTCCTCAGCAAAAGCCTGCTCAACCAGAGGAAAAAGGTCGACAGGTAGTCTACTCCCCTACCCGCTCTAGCTGGATGAGGATCGTCCGGTGGATCGACTAGAACCGCCAGTAGAATCGGTCCTGGCCGCCTTCCCCGAGCGGGGTCTCCTCTCGGAACTGTCATCACCTGCGTCTGTCATCCTGAAAAGGTAAGCCAAGGTAAGTGATGTAAATATACCATCCATGCATCTTAAATAACAGCGAAATAAAACAAACGAATAACACAAAACAAATAAAGGATTTTGAATAACAAATCAAAAACAAAATTTTCACACATCTTGATTTTCCAACTCCAAGTCACGTCTTAAGGGTTCTCTGCCTTTTCCCTTCAAAAAGATTTTATTTCTAAAATTTTAACCAACTCTTTCATAATTTCTTAAAATTTCAGCAGAGTCCCGTTTAAAAGTGGCCCCTACAACGCCCATGACATCAACACAAAGCACGAAATATGCACCTTCCAACACCACAATCACATAACAATGGCACCCGTGCACACTTTCCAATTTTTCAAAATTTTCAAAACTCATGTTTTATTTTTCAAATAAATCAATGGTTTTCAAAAGGCTTCCAAAATTTTTCAAAATCACCTCAAATGTTTTCAAAATATTCCTACATTTTTCCAAATTTCAAACTTCAAAAATTTCGTCAATTTCTTGAATTTTCTAATTTTCTCTAATTTTCTAAATATTTTTCTATTTTTCAAAAAATCAAAAATTCACCGAGTTTTCAAAAAATCACGAAACTTCATACGGTTGTTAAACACATTTTTCTAAGGCACATTGCACAAAAACATAGCCAAAAAACCTAATACCCATGCTTATAGGAACAACTTTCCTATTCCTGCAGAAAACCCCCTTCACACATTTACATATAATCACTCAAATTCAATCAAACAACCATCAAAATGCAAAAACAACATCACCAAAGTGTTCAAAACATATCAAAACATCAATTTCCACTATTCACATGATTCAAACGAAGTTCTACACATCAAAATCAACAAACTTTGAAAACTCACCTTTTGGAAGTTCTCCGGCGAAATCTTCACTTCCGGCGACTTTTCCGGCGACGTGGACTCCTTCCGGCAATCACCCGCGGTCCCCAAGGAGTGCTCCTTCAATGTTCAAGACGGATTCCTCGCAATGCCTCACAAATTTGCAAAAAACTCTTCAAATCCCATGGGTGTTCGAACCAGAAATTTTCTGGTTTTTAACCTTAAGCCTGGCGCCACTAGCAGAGGCGCCAGTGCTTTTTTACCAAAGGCGGCACTGCTAGTGGCGCCAGTTATAAATTTTGGGCAGTTTTGCCCTTTTTCCCGCCAAAACTTGTTTTCGAAGGCCTTTTTGGTCCGTTCTCGGTTTTCGACCCCTGTTGTCAAAAGATTTCCGGTGTCCGTCCCTCCGACTGCCTCGCGGTCAACATGGGACTCTTACTCTTTTCGTTTTCTGTCTTTGACAAGCAAAGACAGAAAAAGAGGGGCAGCTGTAAGCACCCCATTTTTAACCGCTCGACAGTCTACACTCTGTCCAGACTTGTTTTCAAGTCATTTTGGGCATATTCCAATCGAAACCAATTCTCTAGGTCCAAATTCCATCTTTCCATCGCTTCGCGGGCCTGTCAAGCCCAAATAGAGGCAAAATGACCAAAATGCCCTTAGGGGCATTGTCCTTTCTTATTTCAATTCTAATCCCTCTCTCGAGACAGTTTATTCCTTGAGACGGTCTGAGTAGCAAAACTACTCACAAAACCGTTAGAGTGGTGGAAACACTCACAAAACCGTTAGAGTGGTGGAAACACTCACAAAACCGTTAGAGTAGCGAAAATACTCACAAAACCGTTAGAGTGGCGGAAACACTCAAAACCCAGGCACGTCTCTTCGGAGACGGTAAGACCCCTTTCCAATCCCTTTCTCGAGACAGTTTATTCCTCGAGACGGTTCCAATCCAGGCACGTCTCTTCGGAGATGGTAAGACCCCTTTCCAATCCCTCTCTCGAGACAGTTTATTCCTCGAGACGGTCCGAGTAGCAAAACTACTTACAAAACCGTTAGAGTAGCGAAAATACTTACAGAACCGTTAGAGTAGCGAAAATACTCACAGAACCGTTAGAGTAGCAGAAATACTCACAGAACCGTTAGAGTAGCGGAAATACTCACAGAACCGTTAGAGTAGCAGAAATACTCACAGAACCGTTAGAGTAGCGGAAATACTCAACCCCGTCCGAGTAGCAGAAATACTCCCAAATCATCATCCCCGTCCGAGTAGCGAAAATACTCAACCCCGTCCGAGTAGCGAAAATACTCACACCGTTAGAGTGGCGGAAACACTCAAAACCTAGGTCAACACCAGTGGTTGTTAGCCCACTTCGGTGGAAAAGGACCAAACTACCCTTAGGACCTTTTCCGAGACTTTTCGGTCAGGATGACTATTTTGCCCCTAGGCATCCAAATGCCCCGAGAACCACACCGGCTCTGGGTATCAAACCAGTAATGCCCCGAAAACACTTTTTATAGTATTCTCAACCTTTCTTTACCTTTCTGAATCATTTTAAGTCAGTTCCGGCCAACCCGGTACAAAATGATCGTTTTGCCCCTAGAGGGCCGGTCTCCTTCTTCGACCATACCGACTTTGAGTATCAAACCGGTAATGTCCTGGGAATACTTTTTATAGTATTCTCAACCTTCCTTTACTTTTCCGAACCATTCCGAGTCAGTTCCGACAAACCCAGTACAAAATGACCGTTTTGCCCCTAGTGGGCCGGTCTCCTTTTCCGACCACGCCGGCTCTGGGAATCAAACCAGCAACCTCTGGGAACATTCCAAATAATGTTTCCAGATCCCAAATCTTTTTCCGGGACAATCCGAGTTCGCCCTGGCAGTTTCTTAGTCCGATTGACCGTTTCGCCCCTAAAGGCTCAGTCGACCTTTCCGACACATCCAATCTTCATTTTTCAAGTCAAATATCTCCAGGACACTATTTTAAGTGTTCCTACTCCTTTCTGGCTTTCCGGGTCATTCACGGCTCCTCCAAATCATTCTCGGACTTTCTGGAGTCACTCCTAGTGAAGCTAGGCTAAAAATTGCATGGTAGTCACTAGTACAAGCGCCCAAATCTAGTTAAAGATACATTGCTTGCCGACCTTAAATCTTTCCTAATTGGCTGGCGCCACTACTAGTGGCGCCAAGCCAAAAAATGGCCTGGCGCCACTCCTAGTGGCGCCAGTGTAGAATTTGGCTTGGCGCCACTGCAACAGGCGCCAGGTTTGTCTTCCCTGTATAAATACAGAGTCTCGTTCAACGTGAAAAGGGTCTGCAAACTTAACCTAAGAATCCTATATTTCGATATACAGAGCTCGAGCATCTCCTAAACCCTAGCCTCCCTAGGTTTTCCAAACCCTAGCCTCCTATACACTCATACACTCCCCCATACATTCATACACTAGCCTTCAACCACCCTTCGAAGACTTGAAGAGCTGCCATCTAAAGCTTGAAGAAAACCCTTGAAGACTGAAGGAGAAGATCAAGACGAAGACCGAAGATTGAAGACCGCACGGCGCGCAAATAACAAGATACAAGGTAGGCTCCCTATTTAAATTTTCGCGTTCCCCCCCTCTCTCTTCTCTCTCCAACCCACTTGGGTTTTCTCTATTTTAATCCCCCATTTCTTTCCCGCCCTTTCTTTGCATGCTTGAAACAAGGGGATTCCCGGTCCATGTGTAGGATTGGACTATTGGAGAGTCACCGTGTCGGGGGCTTTCTTCTAGTCTAGCCAAAGACCACGTGGGTCCGCCCCCCTTGATTATGTGGTGAAGCCTTAACCTTGTATGTTCACGACCCCAAATTGTATTGTGCATATCATAATCTTGCATCTTCCAAAATTCGTTTTCAAAAAGTTGTTTTCAAAAATCGTTTTCAAACTTGTTTTCAAAATTGCATCAAAATCTCTTTTTCAAAAACTTGTTTTCAAAACCACAATTCTAGGGTGATTCTAGCCTTTCCATGGCTAGGGTTGCTTTAGGAAAGTGTTATATTAAAAGTGACCTTTTGGTCTATATTTTCAAATCTTGTTGTTTTCAAAACCGCTTTTTCTAAAGTGGTTCTAGCCTTCTTATGGTTAGAATTGCTTTAGGAAAGTGAGATGTTTTTACACCTTCTAAAAACTCTCTTTAAAAATCTCTTCCTAAAAATCTCTTTTTCAATATACTTTCCTAAAACTCCCCTCTTCAAAATTGATTTCAAAAACTCCCTTCCAAAATCTATTTTTCAAAACTCCCTTTTTCAACTCCTTTCCAAAATCCTCTCCCCAAAATCCACTTTCTAAAAACCTTCCCCAAAGATCTTTCCAAAAACTCTCTTCAACAATCTTTAACCAAAAACCTTTCTAGAAAAACTCTCTCCAAAAAAAATCTTTCCAAAAAACTCTCTTTCCAAAATCTTCCTTCTAGAAATTCCCCTCTAGGATTTTCCTTCCAAAAACTCCCTCTTCAAACACACTTTCCAAAAACTCCTTCCTAGGATTCCCTTCTAGAAAATCTACGTTTCTAAAAACACACTTTCTAAAAATCCCTTTTCCTTAGAGCCCAAGTCAAGCCCTAGAACCCACGATTAGGAAACCCTAAATTTTCTTCCCAAAAACATGGTTTTCAGACTTTGCCCCAAACCTAGGTTTCCAAAACCTCTCGTTTTCTACATCAAAACTATACATGTTTCCAAAACCTCTTTTCTACGTCAAAACTATAATCTAGGGTTTCTAAAATCTCCCTTTCCAAATCCTTGCCAAATCCTATCTTCCCTTTAGGAAACCAAATCCAATCCTCCGTTTTTAGAAACAAAATCAAACCTTCTCTTTTAGAAACCAAATCCAATCCCTTCCTAATCCAAACCTTTCTTAACTCATTATTCCTTCCTAAACCATAAGTTTCTTAAATTTAAACTTTAAACATTTTCTTAAATTTTAAAATCCAACTCTTTCTTAATTCAAATCCTTCCTAATCTTTCACTTTCCTAAATCTTAAGTTTCCTAAACTTGAACATAAAAGTCTTTCCTAAGTTTTAAAACTCAACTTTCAAATCTTTCATAATTCAACCCTTTCCTAATTCTACCCCTTTCCAAAATCTTTTTCAAATCCAAGCTTTCAAATCTTTCCTAAACTCAAACCTTTCCTAATCTCAAGATTTTCTAAAACTCTAAAACTTTTTAAATCTTAAACTTTCTAAATTTCAAATCTTTCCAAATTCAAAACTTTCTAATTTTGAAACTCTCCTAAGTTAAATCTTTCTAAACCTAAATCTCTCCAAATTCTAAACTTTCCAAAACGTCAGAATCTTTCTAAATCTAAGGCTTTTCTAAACTCAAAACTTTCTTAATTCGAACATTTCCTAAACTGAACCTTTCTTAAAACGAAACTTTCTTATTTTCAAAGCTTCCTTGTTTTCAAAGCTTTCCAAAATCAAAACTTCCCTTTTTCAAACATTTCTAAATTCGAAATTTTCTTAATTCAAAACTTTCTTAATTCAAAACTTTCCTAACTCCAAAACTTTCCAAAAATGAAACTTTTCTAATTTCAAAACTTTCCTAAACCTACAACTTTCCAAAAATGAAACTTTCCAAAGATAACATTTTCCTAATTCGAAACTTTCCTAATCCAAATCTTTCCTAAATTCCAAGTTTTCAAATCTTTCCAAATCTTCCAAATCCAACATTCCAATCCAATCTTTCTTAATCTCAAGTCTAGGTTTCCTAAACCTCCTTCTTCCCAAAACCAAGTCTTTCCAAAATCAATCTTTCCAAAGGAAGTTCAATCCTCTCAATTCCAATTTCAAATCTCCTTTTCTAATTTCAAATCAAATTCAATGTCCAATTCAAGTTCCTTCTTCAATCCACTCTTCTATTTTTAATCGGACTCTTGTCCGAACTACGACTGACCTGATTCCCCCAAAGGGATACGTAGGCAACCTTCATAGGTGCGGTCACAATACTTTTCAAACTTTCAATTCCACCCTCATGGGTGTGGTTTCCAAAATCTTTCCAAATTTCAAATTCCAATCAATTTTCAAATTTCAATTTCAAAATTTCTATTTTCAAATTCCTATTTTCAAGTTTTCAAAGTTTCCAATTTCAATTCCATCTTTTCAAATCTATTTTCAAATCAAATCAATTTCTTTTCAAATCAATTTCTATTTTCCAATTCTTTCATCTTGCACTTGCATATCATGCATCATGCTAAATTAGTTTTCAAACATTGTTTTTCAAAGTGAATGGAGTTGAACTATAGTTAATTAAAGACTCTCATAGGTAAATCTAGGGTAGATTGACATGTAGGTACCGAAAGGGCGGGGTAGGGTGATAGCTTAGTGCGTCTTCCCTACACGTAACCAACCTCCGAACCCAGGATCACTGATTTCAAAGACCAAAAGGAGTTATTTTTCCAAAAAGGGCTAAATGTTTTCCAAAGGTTGCCAAACAACCCGTTTTCCTAAAAAACCTTCTCTTGAGGAGATATTTTCAAAATTGTTTTTCAAAAACCCTAAGTGTAGTTTTCGGACTATGCTTAGTTTTTAGGTGACCTAACTCACCTTAATCAAGTTAGGTGGCGACTCCAAATCTTTTTCAAAAGCCCTTTATTCAAATCAATTTTTCAATTCAAACCTAGTCGCACTCATTCTTCTAGGAGGGTGAGTTCTAACTAGAGAGTACAGCATTTTTCCCACTTGGGTGAGTATTTCTCGAGTGCGAAAAATCTGGGCGCGACAATATACAAGAAGATAATCTCCCCTTTTGTAGGAGTCCCAGATGCATTTAGCCTATGCATAAAGCCTTTAAATCCCTAGATTGCCCTAGTGGACGAGTGGTGTCTCGCGAGGGTTTCCATTGATGATACCCACAAACATCCCTTTATGAGTTGCAACATTTAGACGAGATTAAGGAACAACAACTAATCAAGCCTCAATCAATGCATTCTACTCTCACTTCTTAACACTTACAAGATCATGCCACATGCCATGCAAAAGAGAGGTTTAAGTGAGTGTGAAATATCATGATGAAAAGCTCAATTCGAAACATCTCTAAACATAAATTCATCTTTTAAAATTTTGATCCAAACCTCACGAGGAATACACTCTCAATTAAAAGACCCACATAATTCTAACAATGGTATGTTCAACAATGGAGTAAATATAAAGAGACACATCAAGTAAACATACCAATTACGAAACCGAAAAGATAAAAGTGTATTGACTTTAGCATAGCTCCATGAAAGAATGTTCATAGTTAGGTATTGATTCAAAGATATTGACAAGATATAGTTTATTTTCTATTGAAAACTTGAAACAAGTACAACTAGGATCACTAATCCATGTAAAGGCAGAAATAGCAATGTAGAAGAGGTGAAGGGTGAGGGTAAAGAGATAATAAATGGTCATATCATGTGTGATTAAGGTATGACATGATAAATGCAAAGCAACTACAACTCTTTCCCTTTTTAATCGTTTGACATACTATTCTCTACTTCTTGCCCTTAAAATATTTTCATATCAATTTGCTTCTCTTTTCTTTTCTTTTTTTTTTTAACTCTTTCTTTTTCTTTTCATTCTTTTCTTCTTTTCTTTCATCATCCCCTTTTTTTTTTTTAACATCTACTTTTTATACTTCAAGATGCTCTTTTTGTGTTAAAAATCTCCAAATCAATCTCTCTTTTTTTCAAATTTTGGCCTCTACCAACACTCTTTTTTCTCACATAGGCGTCCCTTTGTGATACAAGAGAAGAAATTATTTTGCATTTTTCAAATGATAAAAGCAAAAGATCAACAAGGATCAAGGGAAATGTATGGTTTGGCAATAGAAAACTAATGGCTATCAAGAAGAATAGGGTATAAGATCATTTTTGAAGTTGTACAATCGAAACATTTTATAGAATACAAGTATCAATATCACGATCAAAACTCAACTCATGAACCAAATACAAACATAATGAAGCTATTTAATTAAATGAGGGTGAAGAATCGATCCTTGAGTAAATGTAAACATTCCGAAAGGCGATAAATGCTCTAAAACTCACAAGGTAATAATATCCACTAATGTAAAGATGAACAAGCTAGAGATAGTAAAGATTGATGCTCGTCATCATAATTATGCACAATATAGTGATCCCCTCTACTTAAGCATGAATGAAGCACAATCTATAAAAGAGATCAAGTATAAGGAGATAATACATCAATCTTAGCAAAATAAAGGCACATGTTCCTCTTTTATCATCTCAAATAACACTCTCTCAAGTCATGTCATGGTACTCGAAAACAAAGAGTCAACACATCCACCATGCAAAGTTGGCATCAATATAGAAGAATATGGAAAGAATGTGCTAGACTGTAAAAGGAAATGATACCAAGACCATACAAACCCACATCTCAAATAAATGATACAAGTGGTGGCAATCGAAGTCATCCATATTACACATGTAATCATACAACTAAAGCAAGAGATAGAGAATGTCATCAAGTGGAATAAACATAAGATGAACTCAAAATGAAATACAATCCAACTAATGAAACACAGAGTTTTAGATACATGGTATGGTAATGTCAAAATGATGTAGTATCTAAACTCTAAACTGAAGGGTTCAGGGTATCGTCACTGCTAGCCCGCTGTCTCTGAACTAGGAGGGTCAACTACTGAATGGTCATCTGTTGGTGCTGAATATGTCCCTCTAGTGCTACTATGTGGTCAGTCTATGCCTCCCGAGCAACTACCTCGGCTGCTGCTCTCTCCTCGAGTCGCTGCAATACCTGTGTTTGATGAGCTAGTGTCTCAGTGATCGGAGTCAGTGTCTACCCCTGCTGATCCAATCTTGCCATCATCTACTGAAGAACTAGAAATGGATCAGCTGGCCAAGGCTGAGCTGGAACCTCCTGCTGCTACTATGGGTGATCCTCCGCCTGAAGATGTGACTAGGACTGGCGAACTGTCAATCTATTAATAAAAGACTACGGCTGCTCCCTCAATAAACCTGGTATCTTCCCTGTAGTTGCCTCTATGACACAAGTGAGAAGTGCTCCATAAGGGATAGACTCGTGAGACTTGGGCTAGTCAATCTCCTGACGCAACACCAAGAACATGTATCTAGGGAGATCAATGATCTTTCCAGTCCCTATCGCCTATAAAAGCACTGCTCACTCCAGACTACAGTCATTGTGCCTCCTAAGAGGTAATAGTGAGTGGAACCTAAAAATAAATAGGGGTCAATATTTGGGAAGGATCACTCATGAGGGCATATGTTGCCTATCCAACCATCGAGTCCCAAGAACACAAACCTCCTGAATAATAGCATCAAAATTAGGGGCCCCCTTCATTGGATGTCCAAACTAAGCCCCCTCTACTCTAGGTATCCTATATATCTGACAAAATGTGTCGAGAGTAATCTAGACAGCGTGTTCCTAAACCCATGAAGTGATCTTCTCATGCCCCGGAGCACTGGTGATCAGATTCACGTTAGCTATGAACTCAGCAGCTAACATGACCACACGCAGCTCAACAAACTGTGTGAGAGGGACCCACTGCCTAGCAATGAATGCCTCCTCCCACCTATATGGGTGGCCTCTAAATACTGCCAAAGTCATCATCCTCTCTAGAGGCATGCCCCTAATACTCCAGGTCTAATAGAAGGCATCAGACGCCGCCTGACTGATAAACTGCTCAACGTCATAAGCGGCCAGTAGAATGGTCATACTAGGCAAACTACTAAAATGAATGAAATGAACAAGAATGGCCACTACAAGAAATTACACCTTTGGCAACCATATTCGGCGATGGGTGCATAGTTTTGTTGCCAAAAGTGTACTTTCAGCAACTACAATTTTTCTCGTTGCTAAAAGAATAATTTTCGCAACAACCATTCTCTATTGTTGCCGAAAAAGCATTTTTCACGACGACATTTTGAACTCATTGCCATAAAAATACTTTTCGCAACGAGATTTTATTCTCGTTGCCAATTGTTGCACACTTTTCGCGACGAGATTTTGTTTTTGTTGCCAAATGGTGTCACAAACTTGGCGCCTTCATATTCCCAGAATATTTAAAAATTTTGGTGGCAATTAAAGTTGTGCAAAAATCTATTTTGTCCCTTTCCTAGTTTTTTCTCTCTCCTATCCCTTTTTATATATCTCTCTCTCCCTTATGTATCTGATTTCTCTCTTCCCGTGTCTCTCTGCCTCTCAACCTCACACCCACACACAAGCACCTCTCTTTATTTGCTCATTATTGAGATAAAAAAATGTTGACGATGCCAATCAGAAACTGTAGGTTTTTCGCTCTCCACATCATAGTCTTAGAGGTGCTAAAATGTCAATCGAAGCCTCTTGATTTCGAGCTACATTCTCGATTTGTCTTGAGAAGAAGCTGAGAACACAAATTCAAGGCTCTAGCCATAGTAGGCCACCGGTCCCTAACCTCCCACAACATCGTCCTCTTCAATTGAAGCCCCTCTCTCTTAGATAGGTATGTATTTTTCTACTCTTTAGATATCTTTTAATTTTCTATCTAGGGTTTCTGTTCATCCTTTTAAATCTGATTTGGGTCATCCCATATACTTCATTTATTTAATTTTTTTATTATCTAAGAAAACCTAACTTTGGGTATCTTGAGGTCAGGAATACCTTTAATCTAATATAAGCTCCACGATTCAATTAAATTTTCAATTGCCCAACACAAATCAAATTCCCAATCACTCTTTAGTTTAGAACATCAACAAGACAACCATTGTCTCCAATCTTCATAACAGGAAGAGGGCTTTTGTCTTCGTGATCCCTTAGCTTCAATATTTTTTTCCTGCTAAACCCTTCCACTATTTTGGTTGTACAAGAATATTTTTAATCGATTTTGTTTCTGGTTTGGGTGATGGATAACTAGATGTAAAAATATATTGGGAAAATTGATGGGTTGATTTAATTTTTTAGGTGTAGTGAATAGTGCAACAGAGAAATGCCAGTTTTATTAATTAACTGGCATGACTATGACTATCTCATTGAGGCTCAAATTGAGGTGTCTTTGGGTAAGGATCTCTTTTCTGTTCTTAATTTGACTCTCACTATGCTTCTAGTGTCTATTCTTGTTTGCCTACGTATATAGATATCCCCATATAATAGGTATGATCACATATATATTTGTCCCTATTCATTGATTTGCCTTTATGTCCCTAATAGTTCAATTGATTGCCTTTGTATTTATTACTTGACTGCTTTTGGAGACTATTTAATGGCTATATCTATAATGCTACTTCTATGTAAATGGAGACAATTTGTTTCCAATTCTATTTCAGGTGGCAAAATGATGTCAGTTTCTATAGATTTGGTTTTACCCCTTTGTTTGATTGGACCTTAAGAAATTTTCTAAACCTCACAACTTTAGATAAGGTTTCAAATGTACTTTTCCTTGCCTCCAACTTCGTTAGCAAATAAAATTAACACTGGAAGTTCCTATTTTAGTCAGCAAAACAATAAAAAAAAAGTGTTGTTGCCTCGTTTTCTCTATTATCTGCCCCTGTTTCTTGCACTACTTCAGCAATGTCTTTGGGAGTGTTGTATTTTCTGACGTTATATTGTTTGGTGGTGATCAATTCATTCATAGCCTGACAAGTTTTCTAATATTCGACTAAAGCTCGTTTGGAACTACCGAGCTTACATGAAGGTGCTTATTTAGAGGTGTTGAAAGATTAAGTTAGGACTGCGTTTGGTCAATGTTATTTAAGAAGTGCTAAAATAGGTACAACTGTGGAAATGTTATTTAATACTGCCATCTATAAAGGGACAATCCAGTGGGTGTTGGTTATCAAATTATTTGGCACTTTACTTTTCTTTCTTTTAGGATGATCTTCATTGACAATTGTGTTAATACATGTTTAAGCTCAAAGGCAGTAGCTTTGTGTTAGTAATATCAATGTAACAGGTTGTATCTAATTTACCTTTGACACTTAAAACCTCTCAAATTGTTTGAATTCAAGGATGGTAACTTAATGTTATCATGTTTGGAAGTTGCTACTTAGTGCTACATTGTTGAAAATTAGATTCTGCCTAATTTACCTCTTAACTCAAGTGCACCAATTGTGTTAGTAATATTGAAGTATCAGGTGGCCAACCTTGAATTACTATTTCCCAAGGACATGTGATGCCTACATTGTTGAAAATTAGATTTGCCTAATTTACCTCAATCTGTTTCTCTCGTCCTCCTCCTTAGGTACGATGCTTCTTACGGTTTACGATCCGATAATTTGATGCTGAGATTATTTGTTGATTCGATTACTAGGAAACCCTAGTTGGATGCATTTAAATTTATTTCTTTGATTTAGTTCTAACTTATCCATATGAGAGCCTCTCATCGCCAATCTCTAACCCTTAATACTGCCCATCTCCTCCTCACACGATTTCTAGTTCTATTTTCTTTTCCAGGTAACCAGTAAGAGCGCGCGATAGCGAGGTATAGTGCACCATAGCGTGGTCCTTCGTCCTGTGAAAAAACTGTCTATGCTATTAGCGCGCTATTATTGGGACATCGGGAGATTCCCGACCTGTTATGCACTATTTTGACCTCTCTATTTTCAACTGCCAAGAACAGTCCACTGTTTATGCACTATTTTGACCTCTATGTTTTTAGCTACATTTATATATGTATATGGCATTGTGAGAGGATATAAAGGTAGGGTTGGTGTTCGATAATGGAGGAGTTGCACATGTGCGTACCAGTACATCCTTTTGCTACAATATAGATTGAAACATGCTCTCATTGATTCTACGTCAATACATAATGCATTTAGTTTATCATATTACTTCTGAACATTTCATGTCTGTTATTGTTACAGATATGTCAATGAAACGTAAGTTGTTTACCAAGCCCGAAGGCATGTCCTAGACGGTGATGGAGTACGAGATGCAAAGAAAAAATGCAATTGAAAGTCACAATGTAGGCATGTCCCAGATGGTGAATGATTACGAGATGCAAAGAAAAAATAGAATTGAAAGTAACAATGCAAGGCTTGCAGATTTAAATTTAAAAGGATTGTCAAATTCATTGTGCAAAGAAAAAATATAATTGAAACTCATTGGACTGTTAGTATTGTTAAAAAATGGTAACTAATTTATAACATTTGTTTCTTTTTTGACAGGAAGAGATGGTGAAAATTCGTGATGATGCTAAGGCATCCGGCATAGATATAACATCGGAAGAAATCTTAAGGAAAGTGCTTAGCGAGAGAAAAGGGTACATCCTTGGGTTTGGGGTAGGTCTGAAGTCGTCCTCGAGCTATGATAATGAGTCTGGTTCAAATCAAAAGCTTAAGATACTTGCATCTGAATTGGAGATAGTTCGTGAGGAATGGGAAAGAGAGAAGGAGAAGGGAGCTAAATAGAGGGAGGAGCAAGAACAGGAGCGAAAGGAGCTACAAAGAGAGAGAGAGAGAGGAGGAGAAAAGGAGCTGCGATGAACTACAAAAAAAATTCGATGAACTTCAACATTTGAAGATAAATTTGATGAAGGCATGTGGAAACAGTCAAGCAATTTGGTATGGGTCCATGTCTTACCACTCCAACTCTTCAATTATGAAAATAATATGTTTGCCAAAATGGTTTGTACCTATCTGATTCATGTCTAGCTGGTTAGATGATTCAACACTGATGCCCACTCTAGGAACCTCTACCAAGTCTATGTAATAAAACTCCTCTGAGTTCGGTCTAGGATATTATTCTAATTCGTAGCTGATCATCTAGAGAAAACAACTAGAAAGTCACCGAATTTGTAACAAAATCAACTTGCCTCTCATTTCTACTCAAAATCAAATCGACAATTGGACAATGAATAACACACAATGGTTATTCACTTTTTTTGTTCTACCTACATTAGGTTCAAATTTCGTAAGTCTTTTGTAATCACATTAGAATTTCTATTTTAGGGTTGTTATTAATGAAATCTTTTGTTTTCTATGTTTATTCTTTTACAAATTGCTGATGGACAAAGATTTTGTGGGACGAAATTTTGGTAGGACGAAGATTTTAGATGTTGATATTACGGCTAATTGCACATGTTATTTTAGGCTAATTCGTACTTATGAATAAAGGTTTCCAATTGTGAATATTAGTCTTGGCAGGATTTTACATGCATTTTAGAATTCTATTGTTTAGATAGGTGGATATAGTTTTGTAAATGCTGGCACTAATATTTTTATTGAAATTAAGTATATAGTTTCTTTATACAAAGCTTTGTGTACCTGTTAAGTTAGAATTGATTGTGATTGGTACAGGTTTTGGATAATGGTCGTCTCCAATATCTTCTTAATAAATGAGCAACTAATTCTTTGGCTACTAACATGTTTTGGTTGCGAAAGTCCTTATGATCATGAGATTTGTGACTACTTATATTGGTCACTATAAGATGACTTTGGCAAACAATTAGCTATAGCGACTAATAATTAGTAGCAAAGTGTTGTCACCACTGACTAAGTATTGGCGACTATGGGAGTTTGGCGACTAACGTCAATGGTTGTTGTATGACATTTTTTGGTGACTAATTACGTTTTGGCGACTACCAATTTAGTCGCCACGTTTAGTCGCCATTGATCACATATCAGCAACTAACCAAAACTTAGTTGCCATAACATTTAGTAACCTCTAATACGCCACTAAATAACTTAGTCACCCCCTTAGTTGCGAATTCATATTGGCGACTTAAAAAGAACATTTAGTGACTATTTTATTTGTTACTAAACATGTTTTTTCTTGTAGTGGGCACAAGTAGAATACTTATAGTAAGGCAAACTAACTCCATAAGACCTCGGTAAGCGCAAAGATCCGGGTGTCGGCACTCGAGCAGGGTCCCACTAGCTTGAATAATCGAATCTCAGAGAATATAGGGGCTGAAAGTGTGTTTGGACATATGAAAATGAGTTTGAACGCCCCTTTATATAGACATACCTGGATGTTCGAAGCTCGTTTGAATGGTCACT
Organism: Euryodendron excelsum; assembly: GCA_033060915.1. Taxonomy (NCBI): domain Eukaryota; kingdom Viridiplantae; phylum Streptophyta; class Magnoliopsida; order Ericales; family Pentaphylacaceae; genus Euryodendron; species Euryodendron excelsum. Next base: position 25,363,105 of record CM065385.1, on the reverse strand, counting down.
TAAGGTCATTCGATACAGCGTAAAGGGACCGTTCGAACAAACCTACCGTTTGAACACCCCAAAACAACATTCGAACACGTAATTCGAACAGGTTATCATAATCTTGTTTGATACAGCGAAAATTGATCATTCGAATGACCTAATAGTTCAAACATCGTTCAAACGGTTTGTTCGAACACCATATATGAGCGTTCAAACAGCCCCCGCCCCCCGCCCCCCAAACATAATGAAAGGCACTGTCTGCAGTGCAGAAAACAAGGCATAGCAAAAAGAAAGGGCAGAGTGGGAAAAACAAGGGAACAAATTATAGAACATCATCAAACCATCCACTAAGAAAGATGAGAACAATACAACCAAAGAGAAGAGACACGAGACATCATAAGAAAACAAGCTAAGTGCCATGAAACATCAACAAAACAACATCGGACACTAGCCAAACAACGAACTACTACTCGCGCTTCTCGGATGGTGGGTGACTTAGGACCCCAGCATTCTTCAAAGTGGAAGAGGGACTAGCGAAAGGAAGGAAGTAGGAAGCAACAAGTGCGGAAATCTCAATGGCCTTCTCCTTCGGGAGATCCGTCAGTGCAAGAGGCATAAACATGCGAAGAAATGCAGCATAGTCGGGATCCATGGTTACCCACTGGTTGGGTCCACAAGTGGGAGTGGAACTTTCCTTGGAGGTGCTCTTAGAAGCCATCTGAGTACTAAGAATGAAGAGAACAATGATGCCACTCAGAAATATGGGAACAAGAGAAAATGGGGGAACACCAAGCTCACTAATAGGCTGGAATGCCTAAGGGATGGTCAGAGTACTAAAGAGAAACAGTCTACATGCAAGATTTGGAATCTGAAAAGTCGAATACCATTCAAATGGCCTTCACCAGCGTTTGAACTGTGGACAATGCTGAAAAGACTCACAACTCTGTTCTACAGACCCATGTTCCTGCCCTGCTACTGAAACAGAACAAAAACACAAAAACTATAAAAAAAAACTAGGAGAACTATGAAAGCAGAAGAAAATAACCTAAACAAATCCTACTCCTAAAGGACTAAGATGGCAAAGAAAGAAACTAACTAAAACTAAGAAAGGAAGAAACAAAGAACAAAAGTAAGAACACTAAAAAAGAAAGAAAAAAAAAAAAAAAACTAAATAAATCTATCCCTACTCCTAAAAAACTAAAACATAGGTCATCATCAATCAAAAGAGGGTGGATCAATAAGATCCACACAATCTAAGTCGCTTGAAATGTCTCAAATATGGCTTCAACCTTTGGCCATTCACCTTGAAAGCCAACCTATTAGTGAGATTCTTCACTTCTATAGCACTATGGGAAAAAATATTGGTAACAAGGTAGGGACCCACCCACTTACTCCATAACTTGCCCGGAAACAAATGAAGGCACGAATCATAAAGAAGAACCTTTTGACCAATCTTAAAGGATTTGCGAAGAATGTATTGGTCATGAAATTTCTTCATATGGGTCTTAGCAATTTTAGCATTTTCAAAGGCATCATTACGGAGTTCATCAAGCTCATTCAATTGAAGGTTTCGGTGGGTGCCCACAGCATCAAAGTCCTGGCCCAATAGGCTTTATGTTCAACTTCCACCGAGAGGTGGCAAGCTTTTCCATAAACAAGCCTATATGGTGATGCACCAAGCACAGTCTTATAACCCATGCAGTAAGCCCACAATGCGTCGGTTAACCTAAAGGACCAATCCTTCCTATTGGGGTTAACGATTTTTTCAAGGATTCTCTTGATCTCCCTATTGGCTAACTCAACTTACCCTTGGGCTTGAGGATGGTAAGGTACGCCAACCTTATGAACCACACCATACTTCTTCATTAAGAATGCAAAAGGTCTTTTACAATAATATGAGCCACCATCACTAATGATGGCTCGGGGCATGCCATATCTTGAGAAAATGTTCTCCTTTAAAAAGTGGATCAGCACTTGGTAGTCATTGTTCCAAGAGGCAATGGCCTCCACCCATTTTGAAACATAGTCCACTGCCACTAGGATGTAAAGGTAGCCAAAAGAGTTAGTGAAAGGTCTCATGAAGTCAATACCCCAATAATCAAATATTTTCAAGATGGTAATGGGGATGATTAATAAGAGTTCCTAAACGTTGGCACCTATCACATACAAGACAAAATGCATAAACATCCTTAAACATGGTTGGCCAATAAAGGCCACATTGAAGAATCTTAGCGATGGTCTTTTTGGAGAAAAGTGTCTTCCACAAGCTTGGGAGTGGCAAAACTCCATAACTTGTTGAAATTCATGTTTAGGCACACAATGTCGGATAATTGATCTGAGTAATACTTAAAGAGGTGAGGATCATCCCAAGAAAAATAATGCACATTTCGAAAGAACTTGCGTTTAACAATGGACGACCAATGGAATGGAACCTCGCCAGTCACAAGATAGTTTGTGATATCGGCAAACCAAGGGGGAGGAACTTTCTCCAAAGCGTGCACATGTAAGATTTTCTCATCCGGAAAATGTTCATTGATAGGGGTGGAGTCGGTGGCTCTTTCATCAAGGGGGAGCCTGGACAAATGATCTCGCATTTCAATGTGAAATTCCTGAAGCAATAAGATCCACCGAATGAGGCGAGGTTTTACATCGGGTTTGGTGAGACAGTCCTTGAGGGCCGTATGGTCAATGTAAATGATAACTAATGACCCTATCAAGTAAGAATAAAATTTATCCAATGCAAAAACTACCACGAGAAGTTCCTTTTCAGTTGTGGTGTAATTAATTTGGGTATTGTTGAGGGTTTTAGAGACATAATATATGACATGAGGCTTCTTGTCAATTCTTTGTCCCAAAACCACCCCCACAACATAGTCACTAGCGTCGCACATAAGCTCAAAGGGGTGAGACCAATCGGGTGCATGCAAGATTAGGGCGGATGTCAATAACCCTTTTAAAATGTCAAAAGCTTGTTGACACGTTAGGGTCCACACAAATGGCACATCAAGAGAGAAAAGTTGACACATTGGCCTAGCAATTGCACTAAATCCCTTAATAAAAACGCCGATAGAAACTGGCATGCCCAAGAAATGATCACACATATTTTACACAAGTGGGAGGAGGTAGTTTTTGGATTAATTTAATTTTTGCCTTGTCAACCTCTATCCCTTTAGAAAACACGATATAACCTAACATAATTCTTCTAGTAACCATGAAATGACATTTCTCTAATTAAGGATGAGGTTACTCTCCTCACATTACTCTAACACCTTTCCTAGATTCTTGAGACATCCCTCAAAGGTGTCTCCATACACCAAGAAATCATTCATGAACACTTCTACAATATGCTCCACCATATCACTAAAGATACTCATCATATACCTTTAAAATGTAGACGGTGCATTGCACAAGCCAAAGAGCATGTGGCAGTATGTATAAGTACCAAATGGACATGTAAAGGTAGTCATGGATTGATCCTCTAATGCAATCTCAATTTGGTTGTAACCGGAATGGCCATCAAAAAAACAATAGAAAGCTTTTTCGAATACTCTCTCCAAGACTTGGTCAAGAAATGGCAAGGGAAAATGGTTCTTTCGGGTCACGGCATTGAGGCGATGGTAATCGCTGCACATTCGCAATTCGGTTTGGATACGAGTGGGCACCAATTCATTCTTATCATTTCTAACTACCATGACACCCGATTTCTTAGATACCACTTGGGTAGAACTTACCCACTTAGAGTTGGAAATGGGGTAGTTAATACCTGCATCAAAGAATTTCAACACCTCACCCTTTACCACTTCCTTCATGTTAGGATTCAATCTCTGTTGCATTTGATGCACAAGTTTAGCCCCCTCTTCTAAGAAAATGCGATGGGTGCATCAAAGAGGACTAATACCATGAAGATCGGCAATGGTCCACCCTATAGCTTTCCTATGGTATTTATGCAAGGCTATCAAGCCTTCCTCTTGGCTCATAAATAGGGTGGAAGAAATGACAACGGGATAGGACTCGCCATTGCCCAAAAATGCATACTTCAAAGTTGTTGGTAATGGTTTCCTCTCGGGAATGGGGGGCTTTACCTCTGATGGAATTGGCTATATATCACTAAATTGGAGAGGTTCAAAAGAAATGATCCATTGCCCCACATGCATACATTGGGCACTCTCATGACCTAAGGAAGAAACTTCCCCTAAAGCCTTAACATGTCAATCCAAAGCTTCATGAGGCTCGCTCCTTAACAAAGCCTTTTCCAAAAAGTCCTCAAAGAACTCATTCTCAAAGTGATCTTGCACTATTGTCTCAACGATGTCGACCTCCCAGATATCCTCACTCACCTAGTTGTTTGGCAACCGAAAAGATATTCAATTCAAAAGTGGTGTTGCCAAACAAAAGCTTGACTAACCCATTCCTACAATGGATGATAACATTGGAAGTAGCTAGGAAAGGTCGCCCTAGAATGATAGAGATTTGGTTGTGAGCTATACAATTCTCCACGAGTTGAGTGTCCAATATTATGAAATCAATGGGGAAATAGAAGTTTTCAATTTGGATGAGCACATCCTTAATGATACCCCTAGGAACCTTGATAGACCGATCTGCTAATTGTAAAGTCACGCAGGTAGGTTGTAATTCTCCTAAACTAAGTTCCTTATATACGAAAAATGGGAGAAGATTAACACTAGACCGTAAATCCAATAAGGCTCGATCTATCCTAGTGTTCCCAATGGTGCAAGAGATGGTAGGACATCTGGGGTCCTTGAATTTTGGAACAGTTTTGCATTATAAGATTGCACTTTGATTCTCATTCATCATAGCCGTCTTCTTGACATGTAACTTCCTCTTGAAAGTACATAAGTCCTTTAAGAACTCGGCATATGATGGAATTTGCTTAATGGCATCAAGAAAAGGGATGTTGACATTAACTTGCCTGAGCACTTTATAAATTTTGGCATTTAAAAGTTCATTCTTTGGTTTGGTCAACCTTTGAGGAAAATGTGCATATTTCAAGATATCCTTTCTTTTATCCCTAGTGGTCTCACTCAAAGTATCAAAAGGAGTAACAACAGACTCATTTTTCTCTTGATGCTTATCACTCTCTCCCTCCTCTCTCGATTGTTCCTCTTTCTCAACCTCCTTTTCTTTTCCTTTCCCCTCTCGATCAACATACAGTTTAGAAGCTACATGCTTTGAGGGAATGGTTTTGTTAATGACTCTACCGCTTTTAAGAGTGGTGATGGATTGTACTTATTTATGATTTGTTTGAGGGTCCATGCCACCCTCGGTGATGTGTACTTGCCTAACCACCAGATTGGGTTGAGGTTGAACAAGGAATCTCCCCGTGACATTTTGAGTCAAAGCTTGTGTCAATGTTAATATTTGCTTTTGTATGTCCTCAAGCATCCTAGTATATTAGTCCAACACCTTATCTTGCTTATCTACCCTTGTGTTAACCCCTCTCATGTCATTGGATATTTGATAAAAATTATCTTCCATAGGCTTCCTATAAGAAGGTTGATATGGTTTGGGTTGATTTGGAAGTTGGGCCATGGGTTGGGGTTGGTAAGCTTGAGGTTGAGGTGCTTGGAATGGAGGAAGAGGTGTGGAATAGTGTTAAGGGTTTTAATACCCTCCTTGGTAAAGTTGGGAGTTTGAACTCCCCTTATTTCTCCACCCAAATTTAGGGTGATCTTGCTATCCCGGGTTGTAGGTGTTAGAGTAAGGGTTGCCCCCTCCTCTTTGGAATTGGCCAATCGCATTAACTTGGCCATATAAAGCTTCTTTCACCCCTGGAATGATTGGATATGAAGATGTGTCATGGTCGGTGGTGTCACACACTATACAACAAGTCTCTTTCCTCACCTCACTCTCAACCGCTAACACATTTTTCCCTCTAAAACCTCTAGTTTCTTTGTTAAGGTGGCCACTCTCGTATTAACATCATTAACCTCGGGATTTTGAGTCCCGGTAAGTGCCCAATCCCTAGCCTTATTTGTTAAAGCATCAAAGTATTCATAGGCTTCATAAGATTGTTTGTTAAAGAACGTCCCAGCACACATTGACTCAATCAAGGGTTTAAGTTGAGGGGTTAGAGATGAGTAAAAGGTGTTGATGATGTGCCAATCAACGAAACTATGATGAGGGCAAGTATTCAAGAGGTCCTTAAACCCCTCCCAACATTGAAAGAACGTTTCCCCCATTCATAGGAAAAAAATAAGAAAATTTGCCTTCGGATGCTTTCCGTTCAATTCTCGAGAAAGAACTTTTTTAAAAACTCTCCTTAGAGTACAGCCCATGAATGAATAGACATAGGCCTCAAAGATTTGAACCAAAATTTGGCCTTATCTTTCAAACAAAAAAGGAAGAGTTTTAACAAGAAAACCTCTTTCAGTCATGAATTATCCATGATAAGTGAGCACCCATCTTCAAATTCCTTAATGAAATCATAGGGTTGTTCGGAGTCCATGCCATGAAATTGAGGAAGCATTTGCATACTGCCTAGCCGAATGTTAAGCAAAGTGTAATATGGCAAGAATACTATGCATGAAGTTGGTGCTTGACGTGGAGGATTTAAGTAGTCCCGTAAGGTTCTTTGATAGGGAGTCGCCATGTCGCCATGGTGGCTCTCTCTCTCCATATCATCATCGCCCCCTACATTGAGATCTACTCCCGGTGGGATGGGTTCAAGATTAGGGTGGATTTATGGATTAGGTGCATTCGGTGTGGCATTAAGATTCAGAGGGAAGATGTTGGAAAAAACTTGATCATTCATGTTTGCCATTGGTAGGAATCCTAGGTCCACAACCAATGGAAGTCTCGGTGCAAGTGATGATAAACTACTCGCACTCTCAAGCCTCACAAGTCGGTTATGAATGTCCCTAGTGAAATATGGCATGCGAAGATGAATGTAACAAATAATGACCATTTAGGTCATACAGCACATCATACACAAACACGCATTGCCGGACAACGGCTTTTTTTTCTTATTTTTCAACCGATCCTCCAATCTCCTTATGCAAAGCAATACTACCGATTTGCAAATTAAGCACACTATCCTACCTCCACTAAATGTCTCCTCACAAGGAGTCCTAGCAAAATACAATGCCACTAAACCTAAATCAAACAAAATAAACTAATCAAAAAACAAAAAACAAAAAATCTAAACACATTAAAGGAGAAAGAGATTACCAAGGCCTGAAGCCATAGATGCTTCCGTCGAGGGTGAGTGATCAAATCCCACTTGTTTGCAATTTTGTTGTTCTGTTTAGTTTTTTTTTCCTTTATTTGCTATTTTTTGTTATTTTTTTTATATGCAATTCCCCAAGTGCTTCTCCATCCACAACTTGTTGGTATTCGCCTTATGCTTTTGATCCCCAGCAACGGTGCCAAAACTTGAATCGCTCCCAAAAATAATATAAACTTGAGCTTCCCCGCAAAAGAATAGGTGTGCGATTGAACTACAATCCAGTGGTGTCCGGTATCGTTCTCCCAAAAAACCTAGCCAAATATAGGCGTCACATAGGCATACAACCAACAAATTGATTCATATTAGAAATTCCCTTAGGTAAATTGTAATTATTTACAAGGAAGACCAAAAATATGTTGATGGTGAGAGTATTTTAACTACCAAATTAAACTAATTAAACTACGTACTATGAGCAATTCTAACTAGATTTGAAAACAATTAATGAAAGGCTTAAATGCAATTAAAGAAGCTTGAATGCAATTGATCTAGTCTACCAATTCTCTACAAATGTCTCAAAGGAGAACTTGATAACTCAAATCAAGGAATCACTCCACGAATCCTTGATTCAGAAGATTTATACCATAGAAATGAGAGTTCATACTCAATTAGATGTAAATTTGTGTTCAATATTAACAATCATAGAAGTAAATCATCAATTGTGCAGTATCTATACCAATTTAAGAATTGTGCATAAAGATTACCAATAGTAATTATGAATCTAGGTTTTCTATAGATTTACAACACAATTGAGATGAATATGAAGAATTCATAAAATAATTCATTGAAGTTTATATACCTCTATTGAAGACCTTGAAGATCCTTGGTAAATCTTCGCAATTGCATCCAAGGATGAGTTTAACTACTTGAATCCATACACAAATGCACTAGAAATAGTAAATCTCTCATTAATTGGAAAAGAAACTATTGTTTGGTTACAAGGAAAGTGAGAGAAAGCAAAGGAAAATCTCTTAATACACTTTCTCTCTCTATATCTATCTAAGATTTACAGAAAATATGTTAGAAACTTGAAGAAGATCTATATTTTCGGTCAAGTCTGATATATATAAGCACAGGCAGTTGGAGCGTTTGAACACCAAATTCTACCATTCGAACAGTGTCCAATTGTTCAAACTTTGTGTCAAATGATCTTCGAACGGGAAATGAAACTCTCTGAATCTTATCGAACCTTCTTCGAACGGAAAATGCACCTCTCTGAATCTCTAAAATCTAAACTTGGGTCGCCGCATCGTTCGAACGGTGCTCCATCGCGTTCGAACGTTGATTATCGTCAAAAGCTTGTTCAAATAGGCCGTTTGAACGCCATGTTGGTGGTTCGAACGTTCATCTCAGATTATGCTCACTTTTTGCCCTTTTTCTGCCCAATTCCTATAATTCCAAAGAGACAAAGGCCAATCAAAATAATTTATACTAAAAAACTAAAATAAAGCCTAAAATGAGACTAATAATCCACTAATAAAGGGATTATGATTACACTTTTAGAGTGTAATCACTCAAGGAAGAAATTTTTCAAGAATTTTGTCTGAAAATCTTACCAAGAATGAATAAACCTAGGCCTCAATGAATTGAACCATATCTTGGCCTTGTCTTTGAAAGAAAACGGGAATAGTTTCAGAAGTACTACTTCTCTTGTACAAGAATTATCAAAGAACATAGAGTATATGTCCTTGAAATCTTTGATATGTTGATATGATTTTTCATAATCCAAATCATGGAATAGATTTATCAGTTAAATCATTCTTGACTTTAAAGTCATCACTGCGTGATGCACAAGAAGAACAATGCAAGAAGTAGGAGCTTGCCTAGCAGGATTCAGATAATCCCTAAAAGATCTATGGGGAGGATCACCATGTACACTCCCAATTTTTAAGTCCATTATTTGGAATTTGCAGGTTGAGATCCACAGGTGGTTGATGAGCAAATTCTTCTGCCACTTGGATAGAACTAAGACCTTGGTTAACTAACTAAATGTTCAGAACAAGAGTCCTAAATGGAGAAAGAGTACAGAAGATGGAAGAAAGATCACTAGAAGAGTCAACGCTCACCAATCATCCATGCACATCCCTAATGAAATATTTCATAAAAGTGTACGTACCCTATGAAGACCTAAATTAACCATTCCCAAAACATCAATATAAAAAAACACTAAAAAGAGAAAAAACAAAAAAAAAAAAAAAAAATACCTGCACACAAAAACACCAAAAAAAAATTGTTAAATAGATTAGTAACAACATTATGGTAACCTTAACGAGCGGCGCCGACCTAAATAGGCAGTGAATCAGCTCGAAATAAGGTTATCCACAATAATCAAATAAAAAATAATATATATATATATATATATATGAAGCTATATGGTCACCATATCAAGTGGCGTTGACCTAAATAAGTGGTGAATCAACTCGAAAGGTAAACTACAAAGAAAAAGAAAAAGAAGAAGATTTAAAATAAGGTGCAGAAAATAAAATGTTAGAATGGTAACCAACATTGGTTATCCACTAAATAAAAGAAAATGTTAAATAGTTAGTAAGTTAGATGAGTTAGATGGATTAGATGAAAAATAAAAACAGAAAATATGATAACCAACTTGAATAACATTGTCCAACAGTAGGTGAGTATGACAACCAAAGAGATTAACCACAAAGAAAATAAAAAGAAAAAAATTAAATATATACAAATATACAAGTCAGCAATAGAACGAAATAATAAGTTAACATAAACCACTGATCAGTTAGTATACACGGTCCAATTCCTTCGTAATGGTAGGAAAGCAATCAATTGTCCTCAAGTTCACAGCAAAGGTATTATTATTATTTTTTATTTTCACATATTTTAATTAAGTCGTTCCCTGACAACGGCGCCAAAAATTGACTTGATCTATTTAATACACTCAAGAGAAGGTGTGGCGAAATAGTATTCAATAATAACCCAGTATGATTGGGATCAAACCACAGGGAACGATTATCCAAACACGCAAAGTTGGTGCTAGAATTCACCCATAGTAAAAACTTATATACAAACTAAGCCATACTAAACACCACAGCGTTGCAGTAGCTTCAGTTGAAACTTAAACCAACCTGTTTAAATTTTACCATGAACAATACTGATGAGATCACAGGTGGTGTAAAAAATAGTAACCAAAATAAAATAGTTTATTTTGGGAGATTTGATGATTGTTGAACTATAATTTAAATTAAACTTAATATAACAATCTTGGATCCAATTAATCCGATCACCCGATTCACTCGAAATTGCAACAGAGATTTTGTAACTCAAATCATTAGTTTCGTCTTGAGCCTTTGATTTAAAAGATTTAACGATTAAAATAAATTTTAATAATAATTAAATGTAGAATAATAAAATTAAAGTCATAGATTCATACCATCGATTTATGAAATAACTATATCAAATTAAGATTTGTGTATAGAAATTACCAAACTTAATCAAGAATCTAAGTTTTCTTAAAGATCTAGAATTTAATTATCAAGAATTTAAAGAATTTAAAGATAAACAATGCAAAATCCAATTACCTTCATTGATATCCCAAGATTTTCGAATGATCTTCATAATTGACTCCAAGAAAGAAAAAAAAAAACCTACTCATGGTAATGAAAAAACTTGGTTTCAAAAAAATGACTGTATAAATAATTGGAAACTCCTACATATACCTCTCTCTTACCTCCTCTCTAGCTCTCTCTCTCTAGCTCTTCCCTTCTTGCCTTTGGTATTGCTATTTATAGACTCTCAAAATGAAACCATCCATTCCTTATAATGATGCATTATTCTTTTTTTTAATTATTAATTTATTCTTTTGTCTTCTTTCCATATCAATTGTATTCTTTCTATGCCAATTGTCATCTTTCCATGTCAATTACCATCTTTTTATATGAATTTCTATGTGGGTTACCTTCTTTCCATGTCAATTGCTATCTTTCCGTATCAATTGTCATGTGAGTTGTCTTCTTTTATCCAAAATAAAAAAACATGTCTTGCTTGTTTTGGTAGAGTTGTTGAAAAATAAATGTTTGTCCATGTGAGTGGGCTCTATCAATGAAGACTTCTTTCTTTTTATGTGGGTTTGCTCCCTCTTTTATTTAAAAACCTACAAAATGCTCAACAAAATTTATTAGGATTAAAAGTAAATTAATTAAAACTATTTATAATTATTTTAATGCTAACAAACAAAAAGTTAGAAACTTGTAATTACATTTTTACAATTTAATCAATGATATTTTAGGTTTTAGGTTTATCTTATTGGTCACTCCTCAAGTATGTCTATTGGTTCTAACCTTTGAAGTTTTAGGTTTATGCTATTGGAACCCCAAGGGGGCAACACCGGGTGATAAAAGGCCTAGGGTCTGGAATCTAAGCTCTGCTCCCTCTAAAGTCTTAGATTCGAAACCGCTTAGGTGCTATCAATTTCTTGGGGTCATCTTTAAAGTTTTTGGCCCTAGAATTTTATCGAATTATGTGGAATGACGGACTACAAAGGCCCCATGATTAGCCGTGGGAAGTACAAACTGGCCCAAATACCCAATTATTAAAAAAAATTATGTTATTCTTCACACTTCTTGCTTGTACTTATTTAAGTATAACTATTGTTCCAACCTTTCTGATTTTTCACCACACTTCAGTTTCTGTTGTTGAAATTTGTATGCTTTGATACCCACTTTGCTGAAAATCTGCGATGGGCTAATAATAAAACTAGAAAGGTGGGGCCGTACGGCTCCAGTTGGAAGCCATGCAAAGTTCTTTAGCTCACAAACAGAATTACTTCTTTAGAGATTTCAATAATATTTTCTTTATGTCTTTTCCTCACTCTATCACACTCTTTACTTCTTTTCCCATACTGGACTAGATTGGATGGGTTTATATATAAAACACCACTTATATATACCTAACCATATATATATACCAAAACACTTAATATAGTAATAACTTTCACCTGCATACATGCTTACTTATATTGAATAAATACATGAACTATTCTTTACATGCATGGATCATGTATGTACATGTGTTTCTCTATAACTTCAAAATTATCTTGAACTTCTTATGGCCGATTCTTAAATTAACTTTGAAACCTTTTTAACTCTTATCCTTTTATGAAGATCTTATTTTGTGGGCATGAAAGGGAAATGGCCTCTCATGAAAAACAGGCCCGACCAACAAAAAAAGTAGGCCTAGCATTGATAAAAATAAGCCCAAGAGCCAGGGAAAGGACGCAAAAGGAGTAGTGCAATTCTACTTTGGACTAGAAAGAGATAAATCTAAGGATAATGGGCCTAAAAGGAGTAGGACCTCCAAAGGCTTATACACAAGCCAAGGTAAAGAAGAGTAAGGTATGTAGTACAAAGAGTTAGAATAGACTTCTTTATTTCAATTCTCTTTGATTAAGCTTGTCTGACTTAATTTTCGGAGTGCATCCGACCTCAAGGAAGTCGACGCATTCTCACCTTTCTCTATTTTTGTAGGCTCTCTGGTGCTTATCTTTAAGGTTTGCCGTGCGGATCTTGGTATACGAAAAATCGCATCCATATTATTTATCACCCTCACGCTTAGGGCTTTTTATTTCACACCCTCTTCCTAGGTTTTCTTTGTTCCTCACTCTTGGTGGATATTCTCTTCTTGTGTTTTTTTTTTTTTTTTTTTTTTTTTTTGTTTACTTTGCTACATCTTTTCCATACTTCTTTTTCAGTTATATATACACACTTGCTAGAGACCTTCATTATATTTGTGTCCTCTTCTACTTCCATGATGTCAATCCTGCAAAATCAAATCATGTTATGAAAATTCTTCCCGATCACTTGCCTTTCAGCCTTTAAATTTTTTCAGGCTTACCTTCACACATTGTTTTGGGTTTCATTCATTTTTTATTAAGCACATTCTAATTTTCCAAGTTATTATGTCGTTTCCGGATTGCCTATTCTCAATCTTAGTTAACAATTCATAGCTACCAACTTAACATCTTGGTGGGAAGACTATTCTCAATCTTGGTTAAAAATTCATAGCTACCAAGTTAATATCTTGGTGGGAAGACAAAACACTTGTTGACTTTTGGATCATGGTAATATTTTTACACAAAAAGTTGACAAGCATCGACAAAATATTCTAGACGCTTCAAAAATTTTGAGGGGTTAAAAATATAACCACGACTCTGATGTGGTTCTTCCTAAATCTTTGGTGGTCTCTCAAGAGCATTTGGTTCTAATAATGTGACTTACACGATCAGCATAACTTTGAAAACAGTTTTTTATGTCTCGACCTGAGTCTGATACCACTTTTTTCAAATTTGTGGTGTGCACTGATACCAATTTATTAGAAATCTATGGTGGGCCAATAATAACACTAGAGAAACGAAGATGTATGCATCTAGATGTCATACAAAGCTCCTTAGCTCATAGACATAAGAACTTAGAGATTCCAAAAAATGTTTTTATTATTTCTTTTCATTACTCTCTTTACTTATTTTTTCATTTACCAGAACACTAAATTACATGGATATATATATATATAGGACTCCACTTACATGTACCTAACCACGTACATTTATTAAAGTATTTAATACATATATGACCTTTCACCTACATACATGAATACTTCATTGACTACATGTAGTAGCAGATCCAAAATATTTTTCAGTGGATGTAAAAAATACTCTTAAATAATTGTTTTACAAGGAAGATGATAATTTGCAAAAAATATAATAATATTCAAAATTCTATATATTGATAACAAATATTTCTTACACAAAATAACATTTAAATTAATGTTATAAATTACAACAATCCTCTTGGTTGTTTCATATTTTGATGGGTAACGCTACTTGTTGGATGATACACATTAAAAACTCACAAACTATTGATTTTATTTAGTTTTCAATGGTGAATATTAAAAACTCACAATCTTTTGAATTTATTGGGTTAGGAACTTTAGATCTACAAGAAAAAAAATAAGTAAGATCCATAGTCTACTATATAAAAATTTTATATTATATTAGGTTAGGACATTAATTTTAAATTATAAGGGTGTTAGTACAATAGGTTTTTTCTCTAAAATTATAAGTATATACTACATATAGGAAGATTGTACAAACTTGAACTGGGTTTAGTTTTTTGATTTGGGTTGGGTGAAGTCCATATTTAAAATGGGTTGGTATAAATTTATTTTTTTAATTTTTCAAAATTTAATGGACACAACTGCGGCCGCTCGACCAATTGTCAGTGCCCCTTTGACTAGGTATATGTAACACTTCTTACATGAATGTATCATGTTTGTACATACCTAAAAACAAGTTTACTTTCCAACATTTGTCCACTGGCTTAGCTTTTCTGGCTTTTACTGGTTCTAACCTTTCAACTTTTACGTTAATGTTGGTTAGTTTCTTTTCTTGCTTGTACCGTGACTACTGTCTACTAGTTATTGAAACCTTCAAGTATAAATATTGTGGGTTTTCTTGTTGATGTGTAATGTTCATGTTGTTCGTCATAGTATTGAATGGTCGGTTGTTTCTTTGGAAAAAACCAAATCGGCACTTCTTATATTGTGAAAATGACCTCAACAAAATACTATTTACAATAATCACAGCTCCCACAGTTGTACGTAAAAATCTATTTGTTATAATGGACAATTTTAATAGGTTAATCATGAATCCGAATCCGTCGGCTGATTTGTTTTCCATTTTTTATTTTGTTTATTGGGAACAGACAATGGGATGTCAACCATGTTCTCTTTTTCATGGTGATATCACAGCTTAACCAACCCGCTAATAATATTGCTGTGTGTTTTTAGCTTTGAATGGGACAATCGCATGGTACAAAACGTGATTACATGATGTTAGTTTGTAAGAAGACTTAATACGTGTCGTCACTGCAATATTGGAAAGTACAAAGGCAAAACACCCAAAGGATTGAATCATTTGTATATTTTCGAAGATGCTGGGCGGTCGAACATATAACTAAAGGGACAAACAAAGAGAAAGCTCCAAAATGGCAATGCAGCCAAAAAATTTCCTTGCAAAATTACTAATATAAGGCAACTATTTCTAAATTGCTTAATTATATGTCTTTACCTGTTTCAATGACAAGTACTCATCCAATCTAATATTGTGATATGGGTTCAAATCACGGAACCAACAGCTCTACAAATAAACAGGAGTGAGGGTGCATGTGTACCTAGTAACTCTTCTAGACTTGATCCGCTATAAAGCGGAAGCATTGTTCACTAAATACGACCTTTTAATTCTAAATTCCGTAAGTTCACCTTGTCCTATGAAGGCAATTTTGTGTATGCTCCTTTTTCACGTTACTAGAGATAGAATGATAAGAAAGGTGAAAGTGAAAACCTAACAGCCCTAGGCCAACAACTGAAACTGTCTTCTCCAAATTTCGTATATTCCAACTAAATATTAATTATAAAAAAACTATAGTAAGCTAATAATTAATTAGTTTAAGGAGTCTAATTAGTAAGGCTTACAACTAGACTAGCTAAATTAGGATATATATATATATATATGCTTAATGATATTACTTATAGGTAGCATTGATTTGCATCAATACGAACTACAATTTGCAGCAACAGCTAGTGGCGAGAGCTTTTAAGATGCGAGTGTTGTAGCCAAAACAAAAGCTAATAAACACAATAACAAAACTCGGGGAAATCATAGGAAAACTGGATTGCCCTTGAAGGCTTTTAAACCCACAGCTACTGAAATGCAACAACAAAGAAAACCAATTTCTTTCGATCTCAGCTGTGCCATAATTATTTTGCCATAGAATTATCAATGATGCTGCAAAGTACAATTGAGAGTGTAAATCAAGATGGATAACAAAAGTGACTTCTCCGGTGCATGGTTCATCAATGAATCCATCACCTTCACAAACAAGCCCTTAATATGTGGAATTCCACTCACCCCTCCATACGTAAATCAAAGTTCTTTTTTTGTTTTCCTTCACAGCCCCACACGGCTAATCAGTCCAAACAGATGAGAAAACAAGTCATCTAATCTTAGACCGTTTATCATCTTCTTCTGTTTTCACTATAGGCTCTTCGGCCGACTAACCTTCCAACTCATGCAGGATTATTCATCGTATCTCATTTTGAAAAAAAAAATTTAATAGTCAAGTAGCATGATATTATTTAGTACTCATGCATATCAGATAGTGTCATGTGTTATTTACTGCATTAAAAGTCTATTTATCAATTAAACATTTATGTTGCTGATGTAATAAAATATTCATATTCCAATTTTATATGGATGAACACTGAATAGTTGGTACTACCTAAGGGTGGTCATGGGTCTTCATACTCATGGCCCGCTCATAAATTATAGGGTTTGAGAATTTTTTTAGGATTGATTAATTTAATGGGGAGCTTAAGAATTGTTTTTGAAATCCGACCCAATCCGAAATATATATAAAATAATATTTTTTTATATTTTAATATATATATGTATATATATGTAAATAAACTTCATGTTATTTAATATTATTTTAGTAAAAATATTATTTATTGAATAAATTTTAGGTTAAATGAGAGAATTTGGGCCGGGTTAAGAATTGAATATTTTTATTTGAACGGACTTAAAATTTAATTTTAGACCGAATAAAATTTATTTTTAATATAAGGCCAGCCCAAGTCCAATCAGGCCGCCCAATAACCAACCCTAATACTACCAACCACTAAACGAATAACTCACATTTATGAGTGACTCACGTTTTGTAGTAGCTGATGAATTCTCAAAGTAGGCTTTTGGTCATATGAGGACTTTGTTTTGTTCTCGCAAGCTTTCCTTTTGTTTCTTCATGTTTGCTGTGGGACAACAGAGGAATGGCTACCCCACCTTTGTGTACCTAACATTTTTTTAAAATAAAATGCTTCCCTGAAATTTTTTTTTTAAAAAGGTGTAATGTTGTTTTCTTAAGACCCGTTTGATAGGTTGCCGTTTCTTGCTTTTCTATATTTATTTTCAAAATCCTTAAAGAAGATAACAAAATATGTTTGGTTGGTTATTTTTGTTAACAAAAGGTTTTTTTTTTGGCCACTTTCTAGTAATAGTTGTTGAAAAAATCTTGAAAACAATGAACATTAAAAAAAAAAATATACGTTCACTTATTTTCATAATGAATGAAAATAAAGACCCCCTTTCTCTTGTAAGACATAAATCATGCACCACCACCTTGCATGCACTACCACTCAAAGGCCACTACCACCACCATGCAACAATACTTTCTTCCGCTCTACAACCACCACCACTGGGATCATGCACCGCCACTATTTCTCTCACTTCTTTTAAATAGTAAAACAGACAAACTAAATAGGGTGACCAAACATTTGTTCTTTATTATTATTTTTTTTTTTTGCATTTATTTTTATAATAGCTGTATTGTGCCAAACATTTTTTTTTTCTTGAAAAAACAGAACAGACACTTTTTTTCGGCTTACTATTGTAAAGAAAATGACAACGTTTGCCAAACGAGCACCTAAAAAAAGCCTAAAAATGTATTTGATGCTTGAGCAGTCCAAAATTTTCTTCTGCATTTAGCAATTCAAAATCTCCATTATTAATGAAATCCATGCGACGTAAACGTTAATACAAAGTTGGATGCTGTACAAACCACAAAGTATACAGAAATAAAAATAAAATGAAAAAGAAGTGATGCTATAAAAACAGAAAGGTGGAAGACTCTACAAATATTTCCTAATATAAAAATATTATATGTTAATACGGTCGATAGACACTATGAGTCATTGATTCTCCTGTTTGGTTCACAAATCAACGGTCAAGATCGAATTATCTCCCGTATAAATATCAGTAAAGACATGGAAGCCTTAAATTTCAATACCACGGTGTTCCTCAGAGTAGATTTGCTATAGAAATGGAGAGTTCAGTAGAAACAAGAAAGCCTCATGTAGTATGTGTTCCATACCCAGCACAAGGCCACGTGGGACCCATGATGAGGCTAGCCAAGCTTCTACACTCAAGAGGCTTCCATGTTACCTTTGTAAACACTGAGTTCAACCACAGACGTTTGATTAGGTCCAACGGTTCAGACTCAGTCAAGGGCTTGCCTGACTTCCGATTTGAGACCATCTCGGACGGACTTCCACCGTCCGATCTCGACGCAACCCAAGATGTCCCGGCGCTGAGCGACTCAACCCGAAAGAACTGTTTGGCTCCATTTGTAGCTCTGTTGCAGAAGCTAAATTCGATGTCCGAAGAGCCACCTGTTACGTGCGTAGTTTCTGATGGAATCATGAGCTTTGGCATAGAAGCTGCCAGACAAGTAGGCATTCCAGAGGTTCAATTCTGGCCTGCTTCGGCTGCTACCTTCATGGCGTGCCTGCATCATCGTGAACTCATCAAAAGAGGCTTTTTTCCATTGAAAGGTACATATCTTGGTTTTATCATCTTTTTTTTAATGTCCTAACATGCGTAGTAAATACCTGTTTGGTTACCGAGAAAACGGGAATATAGGAGAGAGTTAACGAGCAGATCCAGAATTTCTGTTCAAGGTGAAAAGTTACATAGCGTACACTAAATTGGTTTTTAATTAATAATATGTTTTTAATAAATAAAGACATAATTATATTAAAAACTTTATAAAAAAAAGTGCTGCCTTTATACAAAAATTATAAATAAAAAATTCTGTCTTCATCAAAATTAAGATAACTTATAAAGTTAAAAAGATGATTCTATAACTGCCACACAGTCTCATAACTTTTGTATTAAAATAAAATATTAAAACTATACTGTATATTTGACCTTACATGATGAGATTAATAAAATTTAGTTAAGACAAATATAAGTAGGGTACATTCAGTGAGCTACAAATATAGATGTTCGAATTTCAAAGAGGACTATACATTATAAGAATAAAAATATTAAAAAATAATAAATTTTCCCAAGTTCGATGGCAGCTCCTTTGCTCGTCCTTGCTCAGTGCGCTCATGATAGAGTTGGAGTTTTCAGCAACCATTCTTTCCGCCAACACCCCCTGTCTGTGATTGGATTCAACTTTGTCAATTTCCTTCTCTTTTCCTCTTTTTCTTTCTCTTCTTTGCTTTTTCTCTTTTCTTTTTCTCTCTTTTTTTTTCTCTTTATCTGTTGTCTCTCTCTCTCACTTTTTTTTCTTTCTTTCTTTCTTTCTCTCTATCTCTTCTTCTCTCTCTTTTTCTCTTCTTTTTATATAGACAAATATAATAATATACTATAAATCACGTGTTATTTATCAGTCAACGATTTCATAACACTCTTTTATTTTTCTCTTTTTTTGTTACATAATCTTACTTTCTATCTGATCTGAACTGTTCCTGTCAATTCTATTAATTTTCATTATTGTTTTGTCAACTTAATGATCTTATTGAATTATTTTTCGTACAAATGTTCTTTCTTTCTTCATACGAGGCAACGGAATCGCAACGGAATCTATTGGACGATTGCACTTTGAATTGTTATAACTACTATTATCTGTCTTACTTCTGTATTTTCATAGGTTCCTTATAATTTTATAAAGTTTAAACAACACGCTAAACATGCCCTTCACATTTCTTTCTTTCACTATTTTTCATTTTTAATTGTTATTTGGGTAGTAATTATTAAGGGTGTGCACGTGGTGAATTCAAAATTTTTGTCTAATAGGAGCAAAAAATTCATAGAATCATACAAAAAAAATTATTTTCTAAATTGAAAATTAAAAGTAGTAAAAATAAAAAAAAAATTAGAATATGACCATATATGTATTTAATACTATACATGGAAATATAAATGAGTAAAAATATTTTAATTTAATATGTATTAATTATTATAATATTTAAATACAGCGCAAAAATTTGGACTTTTTAATATAAGCCTATAATTTGTATTGTTTACTTGGAATGAGAGATCAATGAGTTCTAGTGGAGGCATTAGCAGAGCAATACATTCATTTACAACTAATTGTCAAATAAAGACAAATAAATATTGCGATTTGACAATTCTGTGGCACTCTTCCCCAAGTGCATCCGCCCCTATGTGTGCATTGGTGTATGAGTCGGCTCTACGGATAAAAGTACCAGTTACATTTAAGATTTTTCACAACTGTTTGTATGTCCAATATTCTTTCAGTACATATTAGATGTGGGGCTCTGTGTAGGAATGAACAACCGTGACAGTCCCCTCCACTCAATGTCTAATGAGTCACATGACAGTACTTTTGAATTGACTTTAATACTACTCAGTCATGAGTTAGTTCTTCACCTAAAAGAATTGTTTCTAAAAAAACTAGTTACATTTATAAGTTTGCACATTTGCTTATATGTGTAGCACCTGCCCAATGCAAGCTTCAACATACATCCGCACATCCGTGTCAATAGGTCAGTTAGATTTGCTTGCGGGTCTCCTTGCTTTGTTTAAAATTATACATATTCATTATTGAAAATAAGACTGACTTATTATAAAATTATTATTTATAGAAGTACCTACAAAATATAGTCAAAGAAGTGTATGTTTTTTATTTTTTCAGATACAATGCGTATTCTTTTAAACGATTTGATATTTGAAACTTTATAATTAATGTTATCATTATATTTCTAGGAATTAATATCCTCTCCTCTAAAATTAGTATTTGGAGAGAAATGTTTGTAAGTAATTGTGTTAATGATATCTAATTTACATAGCTAGCACAGACGGAACTAGGATCCCGTCTTTTGGGGGCCAAATATGAAAAAGTTTATGCTAACTAATATAAACTACAGCATGTCTCGTAATATAACGATAACAAATATAATAAGATTCAATTTGTACTCCTTTTTTTTTTATGTCTATTATAGGTGGTTTTCCCATTTATTGTACATAATTTACAAATCAAATAAAAAGATTTTCCTATCTCATCAGGGTTAGCTCAACACTATTTGGGGCCTAAGGCGAGAATTTTTAATGAGGTTTTTTTACATTCTTATATTAAAATAAAATTTATATTTAAAATTTATTTGTCTTCCTTATTAATGAGGCTTTTTACAATCTTAGAATTTAAATAACACTAGAAGTTTAGAAGCATAGAACAATATCATCTCATTTATCACGAACGATAAAGTTGTATATATAAATGAGAATTTGAATTCAGTACAATTTCTATAACATGTCAATCAATAAATTATAACTAAATTAGTTACATTTTTACTAATAACAACAAATAAACAATGGTATAAGATAAATTATATAAAAAGTAATGATAAACGCAAGATTTTTAATAATGAAGATAAAATATTAATATTTTTAGTGGTGTCAAATACAAGAGAGGACATGCTAGTAGAAAAAATAAATTACATAAAATAATAAAACAAAAAATACATTAAGCTATTTGATGATGAGTTATTTGAGGTTAATGAAATTTGACAATTTATGTTCAATTTGTGCCACATATAGATAGAGAGAGTTTTACAAGTTGTGACTTTTGACTTCATCTAAATTTCTTTACTATGTAGAGAGAGAGAGAGAGAGAGAATTGTTTAGAATTGAAACTTTTAACCTAACTTATCTTGGAAAAAAAAATAATTTGATATGACTACTTTTTTATTAAATTAGTTTTTTAAAGTTAATTAATATAATTGATTTTAGGCTTTCTTTTTGTGAGTTGAGAGAGCTTTTACAAACGAAAATATGCAAAAACTATTTTGGACTATTACTTATATACAATATTTTATAAAATTAAGGACTCTAAAATTAGGGGTCTTAGGTGATCGCTTTAATTGCCTAAGGCATAAGCCAGCCCTGTATCTCATTAGCAATTCACTCGATAACTTACAAATCAAATAGCAAGATTTTTGCATGTCATTTTCATTAACAAATATGTAAAAAAAAATGCATGAATCACTTCACAAATACTTCAAATTTTTCACCCAATGCGTACAATATGTTCACATCCTAACTTATTACTGTATTTAAATGGTTAAGAAGTATTCCAACTAGAGAAAAAAAAAAATGTTTCAGCAAAAACTTACGGTGTGGCTTGCAATGTAGTGATATCCCATTACGTCACTTCTACTGGATCATAAACTTTAGTTGCCTTCTCGTCCTTATCATGACCATGATGACCTCCTATATTTCCATTACAAAAACAAATAATTAAAAGAAACAATACCCACATACGAGACGCTGTTTGGAGAAGGCGAGAAGCTATGTTCTCATATAAGAGTAATTCATAAAAAACTTGCAATTCATATTAATCAAAATGAACATAGGCATTTTCAAGGCCAAAACAGTTTCAATAAATAAAAAAAAAAAAAAAAGGGATGGATTAAGAATGCCAAGAAACAGAGAAAGGAAAATTGTTATGTCAGCCCATTTCAATGGGAAAATTTCCAATCCTCAAGAGTCAAGAGAATTGGACTCACTAGGGTCCTACTTTGATCATTTTCTAAAAATTTTTGCTTATATAATATAAAAAAAATTAGCCCTTTTATTCAGGATTGAAATTTATAAAAAACCAACAAAAACCAGTTAAACGTAGCTGCCTAAGGAGTTAAGGTGCTTTATGAACAAAACCAATTACAATATATTTTTTTGTCTTGTTTACACCAAATAATTTCTCAAAAACCCCTCCAACCCACTAGAGGTTAAGACAATACTGACTTCACTCATTGTTCAAACTCATCGTGAAGTTAGACGTTGACCACCAACGATCACGAAAGGGTAATGATCTGCAAAGCTTCGCATGAATTGCTGGGTTTGGACACAATTTCTCTCTCTCTCTCTCTCTCTCTCTCCAGATTGTTCCTTACTTCCTTTGGGTTTGGATGACAGCTAGAAACTGAGAGTTTTTTGTTTATTTACTTTGGGATTTTATTCAAATAAATGGTGGGATAATTGAGTGTGACGGTAGTGCATGGAACAAGCTAACTGGAGATGTGGACAAAGTCTAACTCGTGCACAGTCCTACAACATTCATACCACGCCTCCGTGGATAAATTCTCACCACACAAAACCAAAAGCTAAAAGAATAAGTGAAATTTGTAAGCAGACAGATCTGGGGCCACCATATAATTTTTGTAGTATGTATATGTATGAGACGTACAATATATTAAGGGTTTTTACCAAAAGTGAGGGGGTCATGGCCCTTTACTGTCCAAGCGTCGGTCCGTCCTAGCATGGGTCAACAACATGATTATTCTTGATTAATGACATCAAGGCTTGCCTAAGAATACAATTTCAATTTTCGTGTATCTTCAGATGAGAACTTCATGACCGATGGTACTCTTGATACTGCTGTTGATTGGATACCGGGTATGAAAAATATACAGCTGAGGCACCTCATGAGCTTTCTCAGAACCACAAACCCCAACGATATCATGTTCAACTTCGTGGGAGAAGAAGCACAAAATTGCTTAAAAGCTCCGGCAATTGTCTTCAACACTTTTGACGAATTAGAACATGAAGTGTTGGAGGCAATTAAGTCTAAGTTCCCTAACATTTATACAGCAGGACCGCTTCACTTGCTATGCAGGCATGTGACTGATAGCCAGGTCAATTCACTTAATTCAAGTTTATGGAAGGAGGACCCAAAATGTCTTGAATGGCTTGACCAAAGAGAACCTAACTCTGTTGTTTATGTGAATTATGGAAGTGTGACGGTAATGACAGAGGAACACTTGAGAGAATTCGCATGGGGGCTTGCAAACAGCAAGCACCCATTTTTATGGATTGTTAGACCTGATGTAGTGATGGGTGATTCAGCAATACTGCCTGGAGAATTTTTGGAGGAGACCAAGGATAGGGGATTGCTAGTGTGTTGGTGTCCTCAACCCCGAGTGCTCGAACATCCATCTGTTGGCACCTTTTTAACGCATTGTGGGTGGAATTCCATGACGGAAACTATATGTGGAGGCGTGCCTGTGATCTGCTGGCCTTTCTTTGCAGACCAACAACTGAATTGTAGATATGCGTGCACCAACTGGGGGATTGGAATGGAGATCAATCAGGATGTGAAGCGCGACGAAGTTGAAGCTCTTGTCAACGAAATGATGGAAGGAGATAAAGGGAAGCAAATGAGGAACAAAGCCATAGAATGGAAGAAGAAAGCTGAAGAAGCCACTGATGTTGGGGGATCATCTTATAATAATTTTGACAGATTAATTAAGGAGGCTCTTCATTATAAATGGTAAGAAACTGGTATTTCTTTTACGAATAAGGATGTAGTGATTTGTGATGAAATGCATCCATCAAGTAGCACTTGGGGGCAACCTTAGGTAATTAGAAGTTCAAAATATCAGTGATAGAAAGGCTGGGGAGGACCTTAGATTTGTGCATGTTTAATTTGATGTTTTGCTTTGTAATGCCTTGGCACTATCCTTGTCATGATTGACTGATATCAAAATTGAAATTCAGAAGTTGTGAATCACTTTTTGAAAGGAAATTATCAAATTTACAATTTTAGTGCTTTCATTCATATTTATGGCTTTTATTTTGCCCATGTGACAAGTACTTATTTTTGTAAGTAGTAGTTACCTTTTATAAGGGTCAACGTTATTGTAAAGATTCTAGTTTGATTAATGGCAAATCGAAAGCCTGCTCGTTGAACAACTATGAAGAAAGAGTTGTGGAAGTGGTTATTCTTTTTCTTTTTTTTTTTTGCTGAGTTGAGTTGTGGAATGGTAACTTTAACTGGATTTGATTCCATAAAGATCGACGATCCTTAAATAAGGGTTTCGGACTTTCGTGGATGCAGCACCCCTCGTCTATGTCGCCAGCGCAGGCACCAATGCTAGCTTACGGAATTCAGAAGCAACAATCAGAATCGAAAGAAACCAAAATGTTAGCGAATAGCGATAACCACTTTCAGGAGCAACAGCGGCAGTCAGTAAAAGGAGAATCGTAGAGAGGCCGAGGGGAAAATAGCGCAGAGACCACAGCCTTCCTTCCCCTTCCCCCCCCCCCCCAAATTTCTCTATGGTGTGTGTCTAAGAGTTAGAAGAGATAAAGATGAATGGCTGAAATGTTTGGGCTACTTGATTAATTGGCTGGCTGGAGAGGTTGGGATCGGACGTTTGTTTCCATGGCCTTTTTAATTATAAGGTCAATCTATCCTCTATTGATTTATCTGTTTTTAGCAACAAATGAGCTTTTGAGGTCTTTGCATGAACCAGTCATAACACCCACAGCCAGTTCAAGCAAACAAAAAAATCCCTAGCCATCAAGACAATGCCCCAGGGTAACATGCATGACTGCTAAAAATTTGTGGCTAATTGTTGGATGATTTTAGTAATTAATTTAGGGAGTGAAGGATTGAAATATAGTCAAGTCATTTGGCAAATATTAGAGAAACATCGCCATGTGGATGGATTTATGGAGAGAGAGAGAGAGAATAGTTTTGATTATTTATATTCTTAACACACCCATTGACAGACAAACCTAATCTACAGTACTAACAGTATGTCAAAATTAAACTGTTTTGTAATTGTCATTCAAACGTACTTTTAAACGTTGTGTGCATAGTCAAGCGTGGTGCATAAAATGGGGTGGAGGAAGTATTTTTACATCTTTAACATGAGATTTGAATTCTCTCTATTGCATGAATTAGAATGAAGATTTTTATTCTATAATCAATGGCCAAGATGTAATTTTATCACCTGTCTTACTTAAATTACGTCGTTTTGTATTAAAATTTATTTTCTTATATATAATTATAAAATTATTTATTTTTAAATAAATTTTAAGTCAACTCATCTGAACCCTTCATTTTTATATTAACTAATATGTCAACACCTCAATCAGTGAAATGGAGATCTCCATTTTAATTCATGAAATTGAGAGAATTCAAATACTTTAATATGCCCTCTCAAGAACAAAGACCATGCTTTTCAACACTGTAAGCAAAAGTCAAACATGTGAAATATTATAATTCAGGAGTGGCTGATGAGACTTAAAACACTAGACTTTTACCTATTATGATGTCAAGTTGAGTTATTAACAACCATCTCTTTCTAAGTTTAATTTTTTCCATGAGATAAATGTTAACAATTTAGCTAATTAGGCAAAAAGCTTAATTTTGATGCTATCAAAAAGGTTCATAATGGTGGGGTACAAAAATACGATATGTGTCTTTTACAGTTTAAATACAATATAAAAAGTAGTACTAGTAGAGATGTTTAATATTTGGCACCCACTTGTGTAAAATAAAAAATAATAATACAATATTGTCAATGAATCAAAATTAACCTCTTAAACAAAGAGGTGTAAATCAAATAGTTTCATAATGAGAGTATAATTATTCAATAATTTTAGAGTATCACGGGGCAATACTCAACATCTTACAATGCATGTGAGCTACAATGCATGTGAGCTCCACCTACTAAGTGGGATTGAGATACTAACCTGGCAAGCTAGGCTCACGGGTTAACAGCGACGGGAATTCATTCAAAAGAATTGGTCAAATAGGTATTATTAGGGTTCATTGCTTCAATTATACACTCAAGATTTTTAATGTAAACTTACACTAGAACTCAACATACTCCAACAAGGATCAGGGTTGTTACAGTCTCTCCTCTTTATTTCCCCACGTCCTTGTGACGGGCTCACATTCAATCACAATGACCCCGAGCTCACACGTTAGTTTACATGAGTTGGCTCTTATAGCACAAGTTATAACCATGGAAACTCATCTAAAAGAAATGGTAAAAAAGATATTAGTTGAGTTCATTACTCCTCTTTATATACCCAAGATCTTCGATCCAAATTTTAAATGTAGGACTCAACAGGTGCTAAAATAGGTTAAGGTCCTTGCACAAGAGTTGGATCATATCCACCGCAATGCTTTAGGAGCACCGATTAATTTCTTATAAAGCAGATTGCAACTACGGTGGGTCATGGACCCGATAGCCTGCACAAATTCACCCATAATTTATAGAGTTTGAAAATTTTTTAGCCTCGATTATATTAATAAGCGGGCTTAAAAATTTTGTTTGAAACTTGCCTAACCCGGCTCAAAATATGCATAAAATAATGTATTTATATATTTTAGTATATGTGTAATTAGATTTTATGTTATTTTGGATTATTTTTAGAGAGAATATTAAATTTTAAACAAATTTTGAATTAAATGTGCAGACTTAAAATTTAATTTTATACCTGAGAAAAATTATTATTAGCGTAAGCCCGACCCAACCAATGTTCACACCTACTTTGTCATATTTTATTTCCCTCTTTGTCTTCAGAAAACAAAAACAAAAAAAAAACAAAATCGTCATATTTTATTTCCCTCTTCTCTTTTTGGCTGAGGGAAACCAATTCAAACATGCCTTCTATAGATAGCCAACAAACTTGCTTACTACAACCATCCACACTTGGACAAATCAACTGTAGTGTTCGGAAAATTCCAGAAAGAGATTGAGATGTACAAGGATAGCGTCTACATTCCAGTATGGACCAGCTACCTTCCATAGACGCCAACCAACCGGCCACACTTTGAAAAATCCAAAAAAAAATAAAATGGATTGAGATGTAGGACAGAACAGGAGCTAAATGCATGTATAGACTAGCTAGCTATCACCAGATTATCATGATCAAAAAAATACTTCGGTACTCTATATTTTGTACAACAGTAATGTCACGTCATTATACTGATATGGTATCACAAATTAATAGAAATGTACTAAAATATTATTTTTATTCTCATTTTTTAAAATTAATAAATTAGTTAAGATATTTTATTTACACTATTCTACTAATTGATATGATATCTCATCACAATATTTATACATAAATAAATTTTATTAACTTGTGGTATCACGTCAATAATAATAACGAGACATTACCGTTATATTAAATGTTTTTTCAAGAAACATACGTCCTATATATGTACAACAAAGTATAAGATAGGATTATGATACTTTGGTAGACTAATTGGATTCGTTTTCCATCAAATCAACGAAAGTTTATTGTATGATGCATTT
Organism: Euryodendron excelsum; assembly: GCA_033060915.1. Classification (NCBI taxonomy): domain Eukaryota; kingdom Viridiplantae; phylum Streptophyta; class Magnoliopsida; order Ericales; family Pentaphylacaceae; genus Euryodendron; species Euryodendron excelsum. The sequence continues at coordinate 25,334,937 of CM065385.1, read as the reverse complement.
TGAGAAAAATACAATTGGTCAATGGAAGTGATTAATTACTATACGAAACTATTTTGTCTGTTACTTGATCAAGTATTCCAATCAATCTCAACATGCTTCAATTTTCCAATTTATACCATACATGCTTGAGTGACCTCTAATAGAAGCTTCTAGTTTAAGTTCCAATTTCGAATTCTATTAGCCAGGCTCAACTCATCCGAGGAAATTCCACGTGTTTCGCGCATAGTTTCAGATGGAATCACGAGCTTTGCCGGGAAAGCCGCAGAAGAAGTTGACATTCCGGGGGTCCAATTATGGACTGCATCAGCTTGCGGGTTCATGGGGTATCTTCAGTACCCTGAACTTATCAATAGAGGCATTGTCCCATTGAAAGGTACTTGCTTGAAGCTCATGATCATAGGTCTTAGGCCGATCTTCCCGAGGTTTCTAATTCTATCACTGACCTTACTTTTTGGTTTTAAAATTAAGCAACTAGATGCAAATTGCAATCTTACTATGCCTAAAACATTAGTCATCCTCTGGAATGTGCCTGTGTTCATGGCAGATACTGTTGAGAATCGACATGACCCTAGAATGTTCTCTCTCATCAAGTCTCCCTCTCTGGAATATATGCTCTCTCACCGACATAAGTATATATATAAGACCTTGGGTCTCTTGTGAGAAGCGAGAGGGTTCTCTTGTAGTGGGGGACTTAAGAGCTGGAGATGTTGGACATCTCTTACCTGTTGAAATATTTAGTGTGACACACTAACTTTAAGTCATTTTTAAAGTGAGACCTACATGTCCTTATTAGTAAGTCTAAGGTGTTTTGTGTTCTCTTTCATAAGAAGAAGAAGAACAAGCATCTACCTGCTCAATTTTACAGAAGTTTGAATGAGATAATAATCTCTATAGTAGGTACCATGAGTATAATTATTGGGTGGAATTAAAGACTTATCCCACATTGAGTGTCTATAAAAAAATTGATGGGTATATAAAACTTAGATTTAGAGAAAGATTTGGGCCCCAATGGACATTCTACTTTTATGGAAGGAGGAGTACTTATGAAATTCATGGGTTAACTCAATACTCCACGCACTCAGCTTAGGTGCAGGTGTAATTTAATAATATTAAATAAGCTTAGGCTGGTTTAATATTTAAGTTTTGGAGTAGTTCAACCAGTAATTTGAACTAGAAGTGTGTGAACTGGGTGGGAACAGAACTAAACACCGTTTTCGAAGGGATATGAATCTTTCTATATATAGAAAAATCTCCCTTCGAATTTAATAACCGTTTTTATATATTATGTTTCATCTCTATCTCTGTCTCTCTCTCTCTCTGAGGAAGTGTTGCGACACCAGTGAAGTGTTGCCCAGATTCTAACAAGATTCTGTCCATTTTTCAGTGACTGTTCCAAGCGACTTCCTGACTATTCAATCAGTCTTTTCTTATCGATTTCATCTTCACTTTTAGACTTAAAAATTTTGTACGAGTTTCTATCCAAGTTTTTTTATCCGATTAATTCTATGTTTTACCGGTTCGTGGTTTCAAATTAATTTCAATATATGCTGTGTGGTGAATTTCAATAAAAATTCAATCACTTTGTTCTGTGTTTTTGTATTGAATTTCAGTGTTGACATTTTACATAATTACAATATTTTTTCAGCGTGAAAAATACTGTTTTTTGTTATCATGTCATATTGATTTTGTCAGAAATAGTGTAGATTTCTGTATAAATTTATTGTCATAATTCTGTGTTGAATTAAACAGAAATTTTTTTCTGTTTTCCTTCATACAGATTTCATTCATACTATATATTGAGAAAGTAGAATCTAATGTTTGATTTGCCTAGATCTGAATATTGTAGTGCTACTTAGTCAATGTTATTGACTCAAGGTTGATCCCCATATTGATTTTGATGATAATTAAATCTTGTATTATTTAACTAATACATCTACTTAGTGTGCAGATTAATAAATATTATAAATTAGACTTAAAGTTTTAACTGAAAGTTCTAATACATGTCAAAGTGAATGCACAACAAACCAAATCAAGCAATGCGCTCTAAGAGTCATGCAATACACCAAACAAAGCAATGACACCTATTACAACTTCAAACAAATAATTTGCATTCGAAACGATTGAAGATATTCAAAAGAATATTTCATTAAATGTGCATAAACTCAATGAAATTGACTTGAATTCAAAGAGATTGAAGATGTTCAAAAAGAAAATTTAACATAATTGTAAAATCTCTACAAAGAATCCAAGAGTAGACTTCATCTGGGATGTGAAGAGTCAATAAAGGTGGTATATATTCAAAGAAATTGAAGATGTTCAAGAGTAGACTTCATCAGGCTTACAAAAAACTCATTGAAGTGATCCTAAAGAAGAAAGAAAGATGAGTAGCAAAAAGAAGAACTCGGCAATGAGCCATCATGAATATGAAACTCTACATGGATGAAGAAGTCATTAGCAGCAGATGGAGAGACCTCGGAAATGAAGAAGAAGAGCTCGGCATTAATGGCAAGAAGTTATGGTAGCTTAGAAATTAAAGAAAAGATGATTATCAAAAGTTAAATTCAATCCAAATTAAAGAGAAGACAACTTTGATGAATTGAAGATTTTGATCTATCATCATACCCCAAAGAGAAAATTCCTTGAAAATCTTATAGTGTTGCTGAAACTGAACTTGATCATTGGAAGAATGACTGAAGATTTTTGAGTAATGTGTCGACACATGAAAATGAAGAGTCGACACATGAGAACAGAGGCCAAAGTTTGACGACAGAATAATCAAGTGTCAACACATGGAGTTGATGTGTCGACACATAGAGACAGTGGACAACATCTGAAAAATGCAGGCCAGATGTGTCAACACATGAGATCAAGTGTCGACACTTGGGAAATAACGGCTAGTTTTTCTAACGTTATAACAGACTAGACTTGCATTAAATAAGCCCCAACAACCACCAACGGACGAAATCAATATAGGGGTTTGTAAGCACCTCATTTTTGCCCGCTCGGCAATCCCCAGCCCAACTGGGCTCACTTTCACACATCACATGCATATTAAGACTCTAACCCAACTTTTAAACTCCAATTTAGTCCACCGGTTGCTTCCCGAGCCCGTAGGGCTCACTTAAAGCTAAATGTCCATTTTGCCCCTAGGCATCCGAAAACCCCAGGAACTACACTGGCTTTGGGTATCAAACCGATAACCTCTCGGGGATGTTTCTGATAGTATCCCCGGCCTTCTAATGCATGTCTGGATCATTTTAAGTTAATTCCGGTAAACCTAGTGCAAATGGTCATGGCGGGCCGATCGCCTCTTTCAATCACATTGGCTCTGGGTATCAAACCGGTAACCTCCTGGAACATTCTAGCTAATGTTTTTAAGCCTCGAGTCTTCTTCTGGGGTATTCCAAGTACATCCCGTTAGCTTTCCGGCTCGATTGACCATTTTGTCCCTAATAGACCGGTCAACCACTTTGACATATCTTGACATCATTCTTCAAGTCTAGTACCCCCGAGACACTATTCTAAGAGTTCATGTCCCTTTCCAGCCCTTCGGGACATTCCCGATCCTTTAAATCATTCTTGGACCTTCCGGAGTCATTCCTAGTGAAGTCATGCTAAAAATTGCATGGTAGTCACTAGTACAGGTGCCCAAATTTTTGAAAGATATGTTGCTTGCCGACCTTAAAAGTTTTCTAAGTGGCTGGCACCACTAGTAGTGGCGCTAAACCAAAAAATGGCCTAGCCCCACTCCTAGTGGCGCCAGCAGGATTTTCGGCCTGGTGCCACTGCATCATGCGCTAGTTCATTCTTCTATCTATAAATATAGAGCCTCCTCTAACGTGAAAAAGGTCCGCAAACTCCATCCAAAAACCCTGCTCTTCAATATACGGAGTTCGAAGTCCTTCCAAACTCTAGTTCCCTTTAGGTTCTTTAAACCCTAGCCTCCATATATAAACCCTAGCTTCCATATATATACCATAGCCTCTATACACTTAACATTAGCATACATACACTCATATGCACTCATATATTAGCCTCCAAAACCTCCATGAAAGACTTGAAGTGCTGCAACTTGGAAGCTCTTGAAGACTGAGCCAAAGCAAGCTTTCGAAGATCGAAGTAAAACAAAACAGAGCAAGCAAACAAAGAAAAGCAAATAAAAGAAGACGCAAGGTAGGTTTCCTATTTACGTTTATGCAATCCCCTCTCTCTCTTCTCTCTCCTAACCCACTTGGGTTTTCTTCTATTTTAATCCCCTATCTTCTACCCCCCCTTTCTTGCATGCTTGAAACAAGGGACTCTCCGATTCTTGTGTAGGATTGGGCTATTGAAAGTTACCGTATCGGGGGCTTTCTCTTAGTCTAACCAAAGATCACGTGAGTTCGGCCCCATTAATTATGTGGTGAAACCTTTAACCTTGTATGTTCACGACCCCAACTTGTATTGTGCATATCATGATCATGCATCTCTCCAAAACCTGTTTTCAAACTTGCATTAAATCTTTTTTTTCCAAACTTGTTTCCAAAATCACAATCCTAAGGTGATTCTAGCATTTTCATTGTTAGGATTGCTTTAGAAAAGTGTTAAATTTAAAGGGACTTTCATGGTTCGTATTTTCAAATTTTTATTGTTTTCAAAACTACAATTCTAGAATGGTTCTAATATTCTTATGGTTATAATCGTTTTAGGACAGTGAAATATTTTAGAGGCTTGCAAAAGTCCACATTCAAATCCCTTTTCAAATTGCTTTTCAAACTTACTTTTCAAAACCTCTTTTTGAATCCTCTCCAAAATCTCTTTTCAAATCTACTTTCTAAAATCTCTTCTCCAATATACTTTCTAAAAACTTTTTCCAATCTCCTTTCCAAAATTGCTTTCTAAAAATTTTCTTCACAAAACTCACTTTCCTAAAAGCTCTTTTCCAACTTCTTCCCAAAAGCTCTCTTGAAAAATCTCCTTTCTAAAGCTTCTTTTCAAATCCCTCTCCTAAAAAGTTCTCTTTCCAAAAACTCTCTTAAATTTTTACTTTCCAAAATCTTCTTTCCAAAATTCTTTTCAAGTTTACTTTCTAAAAACTCTTTGTTGAGATCTCCTTTTAAAAATCGTCTTTTCCAAAAGTTTTACTTTCCAAAATATTTTTTCTTAGAGTCCAAGTTAAACCCTAGAATCATGATTAGGAAACCCTAATTTTCTTTTCCAAAAATATGATTTTCTATCTTGCCTTTTAACCTAGGTTTCCAAAACCTCCTTTTTAGATCAAAATTATATATTTCTAAGCCCTATTTTCTACCCCAAAATCTAGGATTTCCAAAACTTTATCTTTTCAATTCCACGCCAAATCAAACTCTCCGTTTAAGAAACCAAATTCAATCTCCCATTTAGGAAACTAGATCCAATCTTTCGTTTTTTAAAATAAAATCAAATTACCTCCTTTTAGAAATAAAGTCCAATCTTTTGTTTTAGGAAATAGGAATCTCAATCTTTCCTAATCCAAACCTTTTCTAATCCCAATCCTTCATAATCTAAATCTTTCCTAATCCAATCCTTCCTAATCTCATACCTTCCTAAACTTTAAGTTTCCAAAACTTAAACTTTCAAATCTTTTCTTGAACTTTAAGCTTCTTAATCTTTCCTAATTTCATACCTTTTCAAATTTTAACTTTCCAAATTCTAAGTTTTCAAATCTTTCTTAAACTCAATCATTTCCTAATTTCAAGTATTTATAAAACTCAAACTTCAAATCTTTCTAAAATTCTAAACTTTCTAAATTTCAAATCTTTTCAAATTCAAAACTTTCTAAATTTGAAACTTTCTTAAGTCAAAACTTTTTAAATTCGAAACTTTCTTAAGTTAAAACTTTCTAAATTCAAAACTTTCCAATTTCAAAACCTTTCTTATTTTAAACTTTCCTAATTCAAAATTTTTCCTAAAATGAAATTTTTCTAAAACGAAACTTTCCTAAATTTGAAATTTCCTAAATCCAATCTTCCTTAAACTCTAACTCTCCAAGTTCAACATTCAAGTCAAATCTTTTCAAAATCCCTTTCAAGTCAAGTCCAATCTTTCTTAAACCTCAAGTATTTTCTAAGTTCCATCTTTCCTAAGTCTAGATTTTTTAAAACCAAACTTTCCAAAACCAATCTTTTCGAATCTTCCAAGTCAATTTCAAATCAAAGTTCAATTTTCTAATCTTCCAATTCAAATTCCAACTCAAATTCTTTTTCCAATCAAACCTTATATTTTCTATCAGACTCTTGTCCGAACTATGATTGACTTGATTCCCAAAAAGGGATACGTAGGTAACCCTCATGGGTGCGGTCATAACTTTTTTTTCAAATCTTCAATTCTACAACCTTTTTCAAGCTTCTATTTTCATAAAAAAAAATTTTCAAATCTCCAATTTTATAACTATTTTCAAACTTCTTATTCTAAAAATCTATTTTCAAATCAAATTAAGTTCTTTCAAATCAAATTAAGTTCTTTTCAAATCTATTTTCAAAATCAAGTTTTATTTTCTCATTTGCATATCATACATCATGTCAATTTATTTCTAAAAATTCTTTTCTAAAGTAGATAGTTTTGGACATGTATTAATCAAATACTCTAATGGGTGAATCTAGGGTGAATAGACATGTAGGTACCGCAAGGGCGGGGTAGGGTGATGGCCTAGTGTGTATTCCTTACACGTAACCAACTTCCGAACCTAGATCCCTGTTTTCAAAGACCAAATGGAGTTATTTTAAAAAATGGCTTAATTCTTTTCAAAGGTTGTCAAACAATTTTTTCTCTAAAAAAACCCTCTTTTGAAAAAGTCTTCCAAAACTTTTTTCAAAAACCCCGAGTTTGATCTTCAAATTGTGCTTAGTTTTAGGTGACCTAACTCATCTTAATCAAGTTAGGTGGCGACTCTAAATTGTTTTCCAAAAGCCCTTATTCAAAATCAATTTTCAATTCAAACCTAGTCGCACTCATCTTTTTAGGAGCATGAGTTCTAATAAAAGAGCACGTGTTTTTCTCACTTGTCTTTTTCGGGTGCAAAAAATCAGGGCACAATAGGGTTTATATACAAACTTCCAACTACATTTATATACAAGAGAGAGACAAGAAAAATAACATCCATTGACCGATCAAGCTGAGAAATTCTGAAAATTCCTGTTGTCTTCATTTTGGTATTAAGTGAGCTTTTATTTTCCTATCCACTCTTGATAGAGAGTTTATAATTCGTGTGTATAACTTTCATATACCTGTAAGTGAGAGTTTAAGAGTTCTCTTGTAAAAGAAAAACTCTTGTAAGTTAAAGTGGATCTTGGACAAAACCACTTGGTAGCTAGAAGAACTTGTGAAAAAGTTCTTGTGTAAAAGTGAGCTGAGCACTTGGTGAATCAGCACCTTCTTTGTAATTAGAGATTGCATAGTGGAAGGAGACTTCAAGGGGATCTTGGGTGAGGACATAGACCATAAGTTATGATTGAATCTTGGTAATTCTTGGTGTGATTTCTCTTACTCTGTTTGCATTTCTTTATTGATTACATTTCATTGCATATATCTTAATTCACTGTTATATTGATTAAATTAGTTTTTAATTAATCTTAATTACTATTAATTTTCAAAAAACCCAATTCACTCCCCCTTTTGAATTTCCTTTTGGGCCAACAATTGGTATCAGAACTTGTATTCATGTTTTAGGCTTAATATCTTAGGAATAAATCCATAGCAACCAACTTTGAAAGCTCTCTTGGTGAGGATCAATCCACAAACAGACCACCTGTGTTTAATGACACCAATTACAATTATTAGAAGAATAGAATGAGAATATATATTCAATCGGTAGATTATGAATTATGGAGACTTATAGTAAATGGTCCCAAAATTCCTACAACAAGAGTAGAAAGAACTGATATACCTAAACCCGAATCCGAATGGGATGAGGATGATCTGAAAATGGTGTAATCTAATGCCAAAGCCATGAATATTTTATATTAGGCACTTGATTCTAATGAATTCAATTGTATTTCTACTCGTGAATCAGTTAAAAAAATATGAGATAGACTAGAGATAACACATGAAGGTACCAATCAAGTTAAGGAATCTAAAATCAATATTTTGGTACATAGTTATGAATTGTTTAAAATGAAACTTAATGAGTTTATCACCAAATGTTTACAAGATTCACCGATATTATTAATGATTTGAAATCTTTTGGAAAGGTGTATCCTGACAATGAGCAGGTGAGGAAGATTCTAAGGTCATTGCTAAAGGCTTGGGAAGCTAAAGTCACAACAATTCAAGAAGCAAAGAACTTCAACACATTATCTCTTGAAGAACTCTTAAGCTCTCTCATGACTTATGAGCTCACTCAAAAGTAACATGCCCAAGAGGATGAAGAAAAGAAGAAAAGCTCAGTTGCATTCAAGTCCACCAGTCAAAATGATAAATAAGCAAGTGAAGAGGATGAGGATGAAATTGCTCTCATCACTTGAAAATTGAAAAGATTCATAAAGAAGAAATGGAAAGGTAGAAAGAAGCATGAAGCCAAAGGAGATTCTAGTAAAGAATCTACTATCATATGCTATGAATGCTAGAAGTCTGGCTATATAAAGGCCGAATGCTCTCTACTAAAAAAGAAAGGTAAGAAATATCAAGGGAAGAAGGCAATGACAACTATAACATGGAGTGATAATGAAGAATCAAGCTCTGAAGAAGAAGTCAAAGCTCAAGACGTGGCTAACCTCTGTCTCATGGCTCATGAGGAAGACAATGAGGTATCAAACTCCTCCCAATTTACTCTCAATGAATTACAAGATGTATTTGATGATCCACTTTGTGAATTTAGAAAAATAAAAAATGAACTTCTTAAAAAGATGGTCTCTACTCTTATTAAGAAAAATGAGAATTTACAAAAAGAAAATGAAGTTTTAAAAAATGAAGTTTGTGCTTTGAATGATAAGATTAAGAAAAACTCTTTTCCAAAGAATTCTTCAAAAGAAAACCAAATTTTACTTGATAAAGTTAAAAGTTTGGAAACAACACTTTTTAGATGTGTCAATAGAAAAGAAAAATTGGATGCAATTTTGGAAAAACAAAAATACTCACTAGACAAAGCTGATCTTGGCTTTGATCTTTTTAAAAGAAAGAAATTTTCGAAAGGCAGATTTATTGCTTCAACTGGAAAATCAAAAATTTTATGCTTTTATTGTCACAAACTAGGACATATTGCTAGTAAATGCTATACTTTACAAAAGTCTATTGCTCCTAGCAATGCATGGGTTCCTAGAAGACTATTGAGGATTAACCCCTAAGGACCCAAGATGATTTGGGTACCTAAGGTCAAATAAATTTCTCTTGTAGGTATGCCTTCAAGCAAACTCTAAAAAAGGTCATTGGTACTTGGATAGTGGATGCTCAAGACATATGACGGGAGACGAAGCACAATTCACATCTCTCTCACCAAAAGATGGAGGTCTTGTAACATTTGGTGATAATAGCAAAGGGAAGATCATTAATATAAGTAGTATTAGTAAGAATTCATCTACCTCTATCAAAAATGTATTGCTTGTTAAAGGACTCAAACACAATCTTTTGAGCATTAGTTAACTTTGTGACAAAAGATGCAAAGTTGTATTTGAATCCTCTAAATGTGATGTAATTGACATTAATGGTAACAAGACTATTCTCACTAGGCATAGATAAGGCAATACATACATATATATATATATATATTCGATCTTAATGATTTATCTTCTTACAAAGTTGAATGCCTTGCCACCATGAATAGTGATGAAAGTTGTTTGTGGTATAGAAGACTTGGTCACATTAGTATGAGCATACTTTCAAAGGTTTCTAAAAATGATTTGGTCAAAAGACTTCCAAAGATAAAATTTGACAAAGATAGAGTTTGTGATGCTTGTCAATTAGGTAAGCAAATTCGAATTTCTTTCAAATCTATAAATATGCTCACTACCTCTAGGCCACTACAACTATTGCATATAAACATATTTGGACCAACTAGGACTTTAAGTCTTGATGAAAAATAATACGCACTTCTTATCGTTGATGACTATTCTAGATTTACGTGGACATTCTTCCTAACTCACAAGGACGAAAAAATTGTTTTCTTTACAAAATTTTGTAGAAAAGTTCAAAATGAAAAAGGGTTTTCAATCACCGCTATTAGGACTGATCATGGAGGGAAATTTAATTGCAAACCTTTTGAAATGTTTTGCAATAAAAATGGTTTTGATCACAACTTCTCAGCCCCTAGAACACCTCAACAAAATGGTGTTGTTGAAAGGAAAAATAGAGTTTTGGAAGAAATGAGTAGAACCATGCTTTGTGAAAATGGTTTACCAAAATATTTTTGAGCTGAAACTGTTAACACAGCTTGTTACGTTCTAAATCGAGTTTTATTTAGAAAATTTTTGAACAAAACCCCTTATGAACTTTAGAAATATAAGAAACCAAATGTCTCATACTTTAGAACTTTTAGATGCAAATTCTTTGTGTTGAACAACAATAAAGACAATCTCGGCAAGTTTGATACAAAATCTGACGAGGGTGTATTTTTTGGATACTCAACATATAGCAAGACTTATAAAGTCTTTAATAAGAGGACTCTAGTGGTTGAAGAATCAGTCCATGTCATTTTTTATGAATATAACTCTCCTTCAAAGAATGTTGTAAGTGATGATGTAGATAAGGTAAAACAAAACATAGAAAAGCTGGATATTCAACCAGGCTCAAATGAAGAATCTCAAAAGGAGAGAGAAGCGCAAGAATCCTCTACAAGCCAACAAGAAATCAATGAAGATCTACCTAAGGAGTGGAAGTTTGTGCACAACCATCCTACGAAACAAATCCTAGGTGATCCTTCACAAGGAGTAAGAACTCAATCCTTTCTTAAAAATATATGTAATCATATTGAATTTTTATCACAAATAGAGCCTAAATGTTTTAATGATGCTAAAAATGATGAGTTTTGGATTAATACAATGCAAGAAGAATTGAACCAATTTGAAAGAAATAAGGTATGACACCTTGTTCCTAGACCAAATGATCATCATATTATTGAAACTAAATGAATCTTTAGAAATAAAATGGATGAGTCCAGAGTTATTGTGAGGAACTTAGCAAGACTTGTTGCTCAAGATTATAGCCAAAAAGAAGGCATTGATTTCGATGAAACATATGCTCTGGTAGCTAGATTAGAAACCATCAGAATCTTACTTGCATTTGCTTGTTTTAAAGATTTTAAACTATATCAAATGGATGTTAAAAGTACTTTTCTAAATGGTTTTATCACCGAAGAAGTTTTTGTTGAACAACCCCCTGTTTTGAAGATCCAAAATTCCCTAAGCATGTTTTCAAACTAACAAAAGCTTTATATGATTTGAAGCAAGCCCTAAGGGCTTGGTATGAAAGACTGAGTAAGTTTTTGATTGAAAAAGGTTTTTCAAGAAGAAAATAGATACCACTCTTTTTATCAAAATAAAAATAATGACATGCTTTTAGTGCAAATATATGTTGACGATATTATATTCGATGCTACTAATGAATCACTTTGCAAAGATTTTGCTAAATGCATACAGGGAGAATTCAAAATGAGTATGATGGGCGAGCTCAGCTATTTTTTCGGTCTTCAAATCAAGCAATTGAAGGAAGGCATCTTCATTAACCAAGCCAAATACATCAAGGACTTGATCAAGAAGTTTAGCATGGAAGATGCAAAGCCTATAAGTACCCCAATGAGTACTACAACAAAATTGGATAGCAACAAAAAAGGTAAATCTATAGATACTAAACTTTATAGAAGCATAATAAGCTCCTTATTATATCTAACTACTAGTAGACCAAATATAATGTTTAGTGTTTTCTTATGTGTTCATTTTCAATCAAATCCTAAAGAATCTCATGTGATTACTGTGAAAAGAATATTTCGTTATCTTAAGCACACATCTAACCTTGGATTACGGTATCCAAAGGGTACTGGTTTTAATTTGATTGCTTACACTAACGCTGATTATACGGGGAGTAGAGTTGATAGGAATAGCACAAGTAGCTTTTGCCAACTCCTAGGCAATATGATTGTGTCTTGGTATAGCAAGAAACAAAATTCAGTTGCTCTCTCCACAGCTGAGACTGAATATGTAGCAGCTAGTAGTTGTTATGCTCAAGTGTTATGGATTAAACAACAACTAGAAGATTATGGTATTATATTTGATCATGTTCCTATTAAATGTGATAATACTAATGCTATAAACTTGACTAAAAATCATATTCAATACCCTCGCACAAAGCACATTGAAATTAGATATCACTTTATACGAGATCATGTACAAAAGGATGATATTGAACTTGAGTTTGTATGCACAAACATGCAATTAGCTAATATTTTCACTAAACCTTAAGTGAAGACAGATTTTGTATGATAAGAAAAGAATTAGAGATGAGTGATCATATGTCTTAATACTTGTTTAATTTGAGTAAAATTCACGTTATGTATGTTTTAAATGTGATTATCATTTATGTGAATTGCATTTCTTGAATTCATGATTCATTGCATAATCATATTGAAACACATTTTCTCTCAAAATTTGAAAATGAACTTGTAACGGTAGATGGGTGAATTACAAGTTCTTTGATCATCATAAATTTAAATTTGGTACCAAATTGGGGAACATAGGTTGGAAATCTATGACAACACTCAGGGATGATGTATACCCTGACTTGGTTGCTCATTTTTATGCTAATGCCAAAAGGGATCCTGGAAAGGTGTCCATCAAGAGTTATGTTAAGGGTGCTTTTTTTCACTTTAGATAGAGAACTGATCAGACATATTCTTGGACTCAGACTTGGTGGGAAGGTTTATAGAGATAATATATCTAGAAAAAATCAACTAAAAACTCTCTATGGAAGTGATGCAGATGAAAGTATACAACCTCTTGCCACTGATTTGCCTCTTGAATTGAGGTTAGTTCATCACTTTACCTGCACTATTTTTACTCCTAAAACTGGAAAGTATGAATATGTTTCGGAAATGGATTTGTTTTTCTTATGGGCATATGTGATTGATTCAAGGATTGATTTTTCGTCTGTTTATTTTGGATCATATATGCAAGGTTACTATCTCTAGAATCAGCTTGCCTTATGGAATTTTCTTGACTAAAGACACTTAAAAGACACTCAAGCGAATGAGATATATTCTACAAAATAATAAGTGGACTCCAAAGAAAACTGGAGGATAAAGTACTTTAAAGGGAAGGGCTCTATCTGGGAGCAGCTCTAGGCAGAGAAGCACAAAAAGAAGTTTGAGTTCTGAATTTGAAGAAAGTTCAGGGGATTTGAGTGCTTTTATGAATCAAGTAATGGAATCTCTGGATAAATTGAACAAAAAGGCGGACCTTGCTGCCACAAGAATAATGTTCATCGAAAAGAATGTGAGAGAATTCAAAAAGGAAGTACAAATGTTGAGAAATGGGAAAGGCACAATCTTAGAAGAAGAAGAAGATGAAGAAGAGGGAGAAGAATTTAATGAAAAAGATGAAGATAATGAGGAAGAAGAACAGGAAGGAGATGGAGCCAGAGAAGAGGAAGGACATGCTGAACAGGATTTGAAACAGAGAAGAAAAGCCATGAAGAGGAAGACTCTTCGGCCACTGAATCTGATGCTCACTAATCCATCATTTCCTTATCCTCTCTACCCCTACCTCTCTTTCTTTATCCTTTTCTTATCTATCTCACATTCTCTCTTGGCACATCATTTTTACATATATATGGAATCCTTTTGTAACCACTTTTTGTGAAAATCAATTATCTAATCTTTTGTAATGACATATTTTGTTTAATGAAATATAATCTTGCTCTCGTGCCAATTTGATGACTTCTTGTTTGGTTGGTTGCTTGCTTTCCTGATTATATAATTTATCTAATTATAAGATTTTTTGCTATTGTACCTGTCTTTATTATATATGTTTTCTTCTTTTTGATGAATTAACAAAAAGGAAGAGAAGAATTGAAGTAAAATGAAGAAAAATGAGCAATGAATAATGAACAATGAGTGTTTGATAAATTAGTATTGATAACTTGGCTGCATATGGCATTGAATGGAAATAAAATGAACAATGAGTGATAATTGATGAATGATAGAGCATATTCTTAGGGAGAGTAACATGAATTATTTTCCTCAATCATTTTTCTCAATTTATTTTGAAATTGAATGATAAAAACTTCTTGAGAGTTGTTTTTGAAAAGATTTTGTTTCTTAAGCATCAGTTGCCTAATTATAAAATAAAGAGGGAGCTCTCTACTGGTATGCTATCTGATCTTGTGCATTTTATTTAATCTTATATAAATTTCATTTGCAAAGGTTTTGTCATCATAAAAAATGGGGAGATTGTTGACTCAAGGTTGATCCCCATGTTGATTTTAATGATAACTAAACCTTGTGTTATTTTATTAATACATCTACTTAGTGTGTAAATTAATAAAGATTATAATTTAGACTTAAAATTTTTAACTAAAAAGTCTAATACATATCAAAGTGGATACACAATAAGCCAAATCAAGCAATACAATCTAAGAGTCATACAATGCACCAAACAAAGCAATGACACCTATTACAACTTCAAACAAATGATTTGCATTCGAAGAGATTGAAGGTATCCAAAAGAAGATTTCATCAAGTGTGCATAGACTCAATGAAGTTGACTTGAATTCGAAGAGATTGAAGATGTTCAAAAAGAGAATTCAATATAATTGTAAAATCTCTACAAAAAATCTAAGAGTAGACTTCATCTAGGATGTGAAGAGTCAATAAAGATGGTATGTATTCAAAGAAATTAAAGATATTTAAGAGTAGACTTCATCAGGCTTATAAAAGACTCATTGAAGTGATTCTAAAAAAGAAAGAAAGATGAGTAGCAAAAAGAAGAGCTCGGCAATGAGCCTTCATGAATATGAAACTCTACATGGATGAAGAAATCATTAGCAGTAGATGGAGAGAGCTCGAAAATGAAGAAGAAGAGCTCGACATTAATGGAAAGAAGTTATGGCAGCTTAGAAATTAAAGAAAAGATGATTATCAAAAGTTAAATTCAATCCAAATTGAATAGAAGACAACTTTGATGAATGAAGAATTTGGTCTATCATCATACCCTAAAGAGAAGACTCATTGAAGATCTTATAGTATTGTTGAAGCTGAACTTAATCATTCGAAGAATGAATGAAGATTTCTAGATAACATGTCGACACATGAAAATGAAAAGTCGATACATGAAGACAGATGCCAAAGTTTGAAGACAAAATGATCAAGTGTCGATACATAGAGTTGATGTGTCGACACATGGAGTTGATGTGTCGACACATGAGGAAAGATGCCAAAGTTTGAAGACAAAATGATCAAGTGTCTATACATGGAGTTGATGTGTCGACACATGGAGGCAGTGGACAACATCTGAAAAATGCAGGCCAGATGTGTCGGCACATGAGATCAAGTGTCAACACCTGAAAAATAACGGCTAGTTTTTCTAACGTTATGACAAACTGGGCTTGCATTAAATGAGTCTTAACAACTACCAACGGACGAAATCAATACAGGGATTTATATACAAGCTTCCAACTATATTTATATACAAGAGAAAGACAAGAAAAACAACATCCACTGACTGATCAAGCTAAGAAATTCTGAAAATTCTTTTTGTCTTTATTTTAGTATTAAGTGAGCTTTTATTTTCCTATCCACTCTTAATAGAGAGTTTTTAATTCGTGTGTATAACTTTCATACACCTGTAAGTAAAAGTTTGAGAGTTCTCTTGTAAAATAAAA
Organism: Euryodendron excelsum; assembly: GCA_033060915.1. Classification (NCBI taxonomy): domain Eukaryota; kingdom Viridiplantae; phylum Streptophyta; class Magnoliopsida; order Ericales; family Pentaphylacaceae; genus Euryodendron; species Euryodendron excelsum. Next base: position 25,319,118 of record CM065385.1, on the reverse strand, counting down.
AATCTTATAAGTTGAATTAGATCTTGGACAAAATCACTTGGTAGATGGAGGAACTTGTGAAAAAGTTCTTATGTAAAAGTGAGCAGAACACTTGGTAAATTAGCACTTTCTTTGTAATTAGAAATTACATAGTGGAATGAGATTTCAAGGGAATCTTGAGATGAGGACGTAGACCACAAGTTGTGATTGAACCTTGGTAATTCCTTGTATGATTTCTCTTGCTTTGTTTTTATTTTCTTATTGATTATATTGCATTGCATATATCTTGATTCAGGGTTCTATTAATTAAATTAGTTTTTAATTAATCTTAATTGTTATTAATTTTTAAAAAACTCAATTCACCCCCCTCTTAGGTTGCCTTTTGGGCCAACAAGTGTCGTGATCATTTTATCCTGAAGATGGACACCAGTTAATCCATGAACACCTGTGTTGGGGGGCGAATCTGTCTTAAAGAAAGAGTGTGAAATGCTCGCCTTAATCAGCCTTTCTTTGTATATTTTATTGTATTTTTACATATGAATTATCGAGTATGCCATGTCACATTATTTCACACACTTTATTTAATATTGCTAATTTCACTTTATTATATTGGAGACATTATACAGCATCTTTTTAACAATCTATTCCGTCAATTTCTTTAAATTTTACTTTTACGTACCCTATAATTTTGTGTCTCCATTTGTCTCCTCTAAAAATTTATAAATATCCCCTTAAAAGTTATAAAATTCTAATTTTACACTTATGAATTTTCCCTCTTTGAAAGTTTGAAAATGCCTCAAATATTTATTTTGGTTTTAAGTCCCCTATTATACATTACATGTGTAAGCGGAAGTCAAGTTTTCTCCTGAATAAATGTTTTGGCTCCACAACTAGGACTCAAAGCTGCACTATCTATTTTGTTAAGCGAAGTCCTTGAGAAGACTTCTATATTAGTTTCTGTGTATTTGGCCAATTGTACGCATACAATTTTTAGTTTTTTTTTTTTTATTTTTCCCGTATGCCGGTTTCAACAGTGATGATCTAGCAATGGCATGTATTCGTTCCCTTGCTAAAGACCCTCTTCCCCACTCCCAATTAAGATGATGAAGAGATCCAATTTGATGGCTATGGACATGGGGTGGGGGAATTGAAGGGCTGCATTGGACGGAAATGTGAAAAAATTATGTATCAAATTTTAATTCATATAAGATTAAAAGAGGCATTTTCTGGAATAAAAAAAAAAAAAGAAAGAAAAACAAATGCAAACCGGTTGGCAAGATTTTGGTTGCAGATCAAGTACCTTGATATCTTCATTCGTAGACTACATTAGAATTTCAAGTACTTGAGAGTTTGTCACACCCAAATTTATCATTTTGACTTAATTTGTCCAAATTATATATATATATATATATATATTTGTCTGTTAGACATGCAAGCTTAGTTGATAACTCATGGTAACCAATTCAAATTAAAAAATGCTAATGGGGAATACTTGAATTTTCGTGAAAATAATCACAAAATATGTAGTCTAAATATGTGTATAGGCTGTTCCCATCCAACGGGAAAAAAAAAGAGGGTTAAAAGGCTTTCATGTATTTTTGAATGATAAGTTTACATTGCATACATTAACAGCAACCGACCTTAGCTCAGTTGGTAGAGCGGAGGTCTGTAGTGGCCAACGGCTTGTCTGTCATCCTTAGGTAGCTGGTTCGAATCCGGCAGATCGGACCTCTACATTTGCTTATATCCTTTGCACTAAAAGAAACAACGCCCCATGTAGTCCCGCCCCTTGAGTGCGAGGATTTAGGGACAGAGTTGAAAAGATAGTTATTTATGGCTAAACATGGGCATAAAATATTGGCAAGGATTAGGGCATTTGAAGACTTGAATTCGTGAATTGAATGGCTTCTCTTTAATTTGGAGAAGCTCCGAAACTATTGGCAACCCTGTCCCATATGAGAGAACATCCCATTTATTTCAAGGAAACTCTTGGGCAAATTTCCTTATAGTTCAATTTATGCTTCAATTTAGTCTTTCTAGTTTTAATTGCAATAATTTTATTCTTTAATTTTTTAAATATAGACATAATTGGTCCAATTGATAAGAGAAAAAAATTAAACAGAAAAGTAACCTCCGCTTTCTAAATAAGTGGTATAATAGTAAATCGCATGTTAAAAATATATACCAAATCGCTATCCAATAACCAAGCAACCCAAACCTATCGCACCCATTCCGTTTACAAATAACCAACACCCCAACACTCCTTCCCTTTACTAGCATTACTCAACTTAAAAATTCCGAATAAAAAAAAAAGGAAACTTATAAGTTGATTGGGATGCGGACAAAGAATACATGCTTAACATCAATACATATATATATATATATATGAATGTAGATATATGTACTTGTTCAATTGGGTTAGTGGATCAAATACAATTGAGCTGTTAAAACCACCCTAGAAGGAAAAAAAAAAAAAAAAAGAAGAAGAAAAATTTGCGTTTCTTTTAGCCGAAAGGATGTAAACAAATGTAGAGGTCCGACCTGCCAGATTCTAACCAGCGACCTAAGGATGACAGACAAGCCGTTGGCCACTACAATCCTCCGCTCTACCATTCAACTTGATGTTAAGCATACACTCTCTGTCCACATCCCAATCAACTTATAAGTTTCTTTTTTTTTTTCTTTTTTTTTCTTCGGAATTTTTAAGTTGAATAATGCTAGTAAAGGGCAGGAGTCTTGGGGTGTCGTTTATCTGTAAACGGAAAGGGTGTGATGGGTTTGGGTTACTTGGTTATTGGATAGAGATTTGGTATATATTTTTAATATGAGATTTACCATTATACTGCTCACGTAAAAAGTACATGTCACTTTTCTGTCTAATTTTCTTCTTATCAATTGACCAATTATGTATATATTTAAAAAATTAAAGAATAAAATTGTTACAATTAAAATTAGAATGATTAAATTGGAGCATAGAGTGAACTATGAGGACAACCAATGTAATTTGCCCAAGAGTTTCCTTGAAACAAATGGGATGTTCTCTCATATGGGACAAGGTTGCTAAAGTTTCGGAGCTTCTCCAAATTAAAGAGAAGCCATTCAATTCACGAATTCAAGTCTTCAAAAGTCCTAATCCTTGCCTATATTTTATGCCCTCATCCATAAATAACTATCTTTTCAACTCTGTCCTGAAATTCTCACACTCAAGTGGCGGGACTTTACGTAGTGGGGCGTTACCGCATCTCCTGGCTTTCTTTGAATTCACTTATATGCAGTATATAAATGTATAAGTGTAGTAAATATCTATTTAATGGACACCCTCCACAATTTAAAACATTTTTCAAGACTTTAATACATTTAAATTCCTTAAAACTTTTATGCAGTGGATTGTAGCTTCTATCTAATTTTTACCTAAAAAATAATTAATTTGTCTTTTGTTATTTTTTTTGAAATTGAATAGAATGTGGTTTTAGTTTTCACATATAGTCTTGCATTCTAATTTATTTCTAGTACTTGAATTTAAAAACTTGCGTAAAGAAAATAAAATATAATAATTATAACAATAGATGAAAAAATATTGTGTTTTATGTCAGCACCCCTGCAAAAAGAAATCCTGATTCCGCTCATATATGCACACACTGCTTGCTTTGCCCAAAACACATCTAGAATCCAGCTGAGGTAGGCGAGACAGAAAGACCGGCAGCTCTTGAATTTGACTTCCCTCTTTTCCCCCAAATCTTCTAGTCTACATTACGATTGTTGACTTTATTGCCATTGTTTTCATGCTTAGGAGGAGGAGGAAGAGGATCAAGAAGGAATGACTTCATGTGTTTGAACATCTCTTTTGACTTCTCTACATTGATGGCATGCCCCGCATTCTTTATGATTGCTAGTTGTGCATTCTCACCCAAATGCCTGTAGAAACAAGTGATATATAATTAGGCAAGAAAATTGATTTCCCTAAACTTGGAAAGTGATTCCAAATGTTAGAAAATGTATAGATAGGCCTCTCAGTTGGTTGCCCAGAAGACAAAAGGATATTAAATTTTAACGCTTCATTTAGAATTTGAATTTTTAATGGGAAAAAAAAAGTAAAGAAAAATAGAACAAAATGAAAGAGTAATTTTGTTCTCTTTTTCATCACATTTTTTTTTCCCTTTACTTTTTTAAGAAAAAATCTGAGTTTTAAACAAAGCGGAATTGATCTTGCAATTCAAAAGACTCAAAATTTGTCATTTTCTTTTCCACTGACTTCTTGGTAACCAAAGGGAGTAGATAACAAAACCTAACATGCAATAAAAAGTGAAATAATTCTCCATATGTATTGACCTTTTTAATCTGTGTGCCAATTCCAGTGGGAACACCTGATCTTTATCTCCCCAGATTATTAAGGTGGGCTACACAAAGGAGAAATAATGCCGTATTAGATGGGTCTGAGCATCAACCTAGCTAGGAACCAAGAAGTAAGGCAGAAGCAACAAGAGCATGAGGTGACAATGATAAGAAGTTGATCAGATATATATATATATATAAGAACCTGGGTTATCTTGGGAAGATCAGAGAGTTTCCTGTTCTTGTGCAATGCTTGGATCAATTCTTTTCTTTCTTGAACGTATTCTGTACACATCACCTGCCCGCACAGCACAGCCACACAAATTCAGAAAACCAACTTCAGGTAGAACAATGTAGAGTTATTCCTTGCTTCCACAGGTTCCATTAACAAGTGAGAATCAGAAATATGAGATGAAAACTAACTGGAGAGGTATACCCTCTAACGCTTTATGACACGAGCACAATATTCAAGACCAACACCAACAACAAAAGTTTCGAGGGAGTCACAGCGATTTAAACGTCTAGAAGTTAGTGCTGCTTCATTGATAAGTCCTGCGAATGCCTCCATCATGTTGTGATTCTCATCAAACATTACAATTGGGAAATTGCTTTTTGCAATGTTTCATCGGCATAAAATTCAGTTTTGGCATTTTATTGCGAAGAGTAAGAATGACAATCAGCCTCTAGTTACAACACCTCAAAGCACCATCAAGCACCCAATATAGAACTAACATGGACCCATTTTTTTGTTTGTTTAACATTCTATAGATGGTACTGCGATAAGCATAATCAGAGGTGTATTAATTCACTCGTCCACAATCTTCCATGTCAAGCTCATGATAATTGACTGATTGCAATGATTCCAACATTTTCAAATTTCCTATTAGAGATTTCTAATCTTATTTTAAATTAATGGACTACAAATAGTCGATGTGTTACACCAAATATATATCCTATCTGTTTTGGGTTTAGTTTGAAATTTTGATGTTATGCATCTTTCACATCATTAAATTAAACTTGAACTGGAGATCTCTAGTTTGGTGGGAAGTAAAAGAGGACACTAATTCCTCTTTGGATCCACCCAACTCTAGTTATAAACACAAGAAGGCCAAAACTTATTGTTTTATTTTAACCCAATCCTAGTTTCCATCTAATGAATTATTTATGAGCAACCATTCAAAAATCAAAATTGTAACATAGTACTAGTAATAGAAACTATGAGTCAAAGTTTCAATCGAAGAAATTAGGCATTTTGAGGAATGAAGTTTTGAACCCTTACGTCGATGAAATCGGTGAGGAAGCAAGACGGCATGATCCTCGCCGGCTTATAGAACGACAGTTGAACCAACTCCCTCAACTTCTCCGGCGTCTGCGGCAACAATATCCCGATGGCCTCGTCGACGCTCCTCACTTTGAACAACCCCTCATCCATGTCCTTCTCCTCCATGCACACCCCGGCAGCTCCGATCACCAGCCGCTCCACCACCTCCGGAAACTGTGCCGCCATGCTGTAGGCAACAAACCCACCGTAGCTCAGCCCCGCCACGCGCATCGTCTGGACCACCCCGTGGGCCTCCATCGCCCTCATCACGCACCGGGCCTGGAACGCCTCCGTCCGGTCCGGCAGGGTCGTGTAGGAGTCACCGAAGAAGAGCAGGTCAGGGACGTAGACGTTGAATTTGGAGCAGAGAGGAGATATGAAGTCGTTCCACTGCCACATTGCGTTGGCTCCGAAGCCGTGGATAAGGAGCAGAGTGGGCTTGCTGGGTTTGTGGGTCTTGGGGACCCAGAAGTGCATGACGGTGCCGTCGCCGAGATCGGTGGCGGCCGATTTGAGGCCGGCGTTGCTGAAGTAGTGCCTGTAGCACCTGTTTTGCAACACCGTGAAGCTGATACACTTGGCCATTTGTAGATGACAGATGATCGATCAGAGAGAGAAAGTGGAAAATTTGGAATCCTATCTAGTGGAAATTAATGAAACAACAATTTAAGATTCAATATTGGGGAAGTGAAGGTCTGGCTTGGACCAGACAATGGCAGTCACAGAGAGAATATGTGACTGTGGGGACTGCGAAAGGCAAGATAGAGTAGCCTACTAGTAAGTTGCCAAAAGGCAGGCCAAAGTGGAATACAAATATTACATATAGATTAAGAGGAAGGGTCAATGTCGGAACCGTATGATTGATTTTCTGATTTTAATGAAGGAGATGCTGATTATATTGTCTGTACGTGTCTTTGTTTGGACATACCTCATTTTCTACGAATCTAGCGGCTGAGAATGAAGAACGTGTTGCACGAATTAATTTCTCATCATAGGCAACAAACAAGTCATGGGATATGGTTCGCACCAATGAACTTTACCTTTATATTACATTGTTGATAATGTAATCTCGTCATAGGCACCCTATGCGGATCATGCTGTCAGTTATACACTCTAGACCTCATTCTATGAGGTCTTTTAGATTTGAAATTGCTTGGCTTTCTCACCCTATCTATTGAGAGGTGGTGTCTAACTCCTCGAACAATAATGCCTCCTTCCACGACAATATTGCTAACATGATCAATAGTGTTAGAACCTAGAACAATGAGTTATTTGGCAACATTTTTAAAAGAAAAAAACACATCCTTGCTAGAATTGAGGGTAGTCAAAGAGCTCGGTCTAATGGGTACTCCAACAACTTGGAACTCCTTGAGAGAGAGCTTACTAACGATTATAATGTTGTCATGCGTCACTAGAAAGTTTTATGTTACCAGATATCCGAATCTAAGTGGCTTTCACTTGGTGAAAGGAATACTAGATACTTCCATGTTAGTACTTTAAATAGAAGGAGAAAAAACCAACATTAATATGTTGAAGGATAATATTGGGAACTGGATCCTTAACACTACTGATATGAATAACCATATCACAACCTATTTTGCAGATTTTTTCTCAGCCCACTATAATGGTGTTGTCCCTAGTCTTTCTGAGAGGCCTTGTCTCTCTGAAGATCAACTTAACACTTTGTTAAGCCCTTTGTTTGCTGAAGAAATTAAACTGTGTTTAGCATAAAAACTTTCAAAGCCCCTGGTCCCTATGGTTTTCATTATATTTTCTATCATAAGTTTTGAAACATTGTCAGTAATTCTCTTGTTAAGCTGGTTTTGTAATTGCTTTTCTACTGGTTATATTCCTGTTCATATTAACAAGACTTTAATTGCCCTTATTCCCAAGATTGACTACCCTAAAACCATCAAACATTTTAGCCCTATCAGCTTATGTAATGTTAGCTACGATACTATTTTCAAAGTCCTTATTAATCGTATAAGGCCTTTGCTGAATCATATTATTTCCCCATTTCAAAGTAGTTTTGTACTTGGGAGAAACACTACTGACAATGTGATTATCACTCAAAAGATCCTCCATTCTTTAAACAATACCAAATGCAAAGATGAGGGTATCAATGCCAGACTTGATCTTGAAAAGGCTTATGACAAGCTCAGCTGGAACTTCATTGAACAAACTCTTAAAGATTTCAAGTTTCCTAGTGAAATTGTTAATCTCATCATGGATTGTGTCTCTAGTACTAAGCACTCTATTCTTTGGAATGGGGAGACCCTCCCCCTTTTCAAACCAGGAAGAGGTATGGGACAAGGTGACCCTCTATCTTCCTGCTTATTTGTTATGTGCATGGATAGAGTCTATCTTATGATTAGTGAAAAACTAATATCCAAGGATTGGAGAGGTCTCCAAGCTTCTAGAAATGGAATGACTTTCTCCTACCTTTTCTTTGTTGATGATCTTTTTTTTTTTTTTTTTTCTAAAGCTACTGACTTTTGTTGTGATACTGTCACGGTGGTGAAGAATGATTTTTGCAATTTATCTGGTCTTAGTATTAACCTACAAAAGTCTAAGATTTTTGTCTCTCCTAACATCCCTAACAATATAGCCCTTCTCATTAGTTCCAGGTGTGGGGTTCCCCTTTCCCCTTACAACTGACCTAGGTAGATACCCAGGTGTCCCCATGATCCATGGTAGAGTTTCCAAGAATCTCTTCAATGATGTTATTGAAAAATTTTATGATAGAATGGCTGGTTGTAAAACCAAACTCTTATCTTTGGCTGGTTGAGCTACCCTCGTTTAAGTTGTCACCTCCACTATTTCCAACTATAGAATGCAAACTAGTGCTTTCCCATTTCTGTCTGTGATAAAATTGATAAAATGAATAGGAATTTCCTATGGGGCACTACTAATGACAGAAGGAAAGTTCACTTAGTCAACTAGAATAAAGTTTGTTGTAGCAAGAAAAATGGGGGCCTGGGTATCAGGAAAGCCAAGAACAACAACATTGCTATTATGTCCAAGTTGGGATGGAATATTGTCGAAAACAAAGATTATCTCTGGGTTAAAGTTCTTAGAGACAAGTACCTTAATTCCACTGACTTTAGAGATTGGCTTAATAAGAGAAGAGCATCACACACTTGGAAGAGTATTGTCAAGTATAGAGATGTGGTCTTGTCCAATGCCAAATGGGTCATAGGGGATGGTTCTAATATATCTTTTTGGCACGACTGGTGGTGTGACAATGGTCCTTTAGCTGATTTTGTTGTAAGGAATTTTCAGGATGATCATTCTAAAATTGTTGACTTTATTGACCCTAATGACAAATGGAATCATGACAAGATTGCTAACATCTTGCCTCTCCGGGTGAAAAGCTCTATTTGCAGAACACTTGTTCCTAGATACACTACTTACCCTGACTCTGTCATATGGGGATGTTCTAATAATGGGATTTCTTATACTAAATCTGCCTATCATGTTGTGAGTGTAAATATTTGCGAGGAAGTAGCTCCAATCTGGAGTGGATTTGGAAGGTAAAGATCTTCCATAAACTTAAGGGCTTTCTATGGCTTTCTATACAAGATAGATCACTTTGTAACTTGTGAAAGATGCCATCATCATTTGGAAGATACCTCACGTATTTTGAGGTTTTGCCCCTGTAGCATAGCCATCTGGCATTGCTTCATTCCTGAGAATCAGCTCCAGTTGGAGGATGACCTAACTATCCAACAATGGATCGTCATTAATGTTAAAGATAACAACAAGCCTAAGTGGCTTGAGATACCTTGGAAAATTTTGTTTGTGGCTATCATATGGCATATCTGGAAAGAAATGAACTTCCAAGTGTTTAACAATCAAAGTCACTCAGCCTAAGATCTCCAAAAATATTATGTTACGCTTAAGACATAGTAGTGGTTTTTCCTAACCTTTTAGGAACAAAGCCATTGGAAAGCCTAGACTAATTAGATGGTCTTTTCCTGTTGCAAGTAAACTTGAACTGAATGTGGACAACAGTTCTAAGGGTAACCCAAGTCTCGTTGGTTATGGACGCCTTATCAGGAATGATCAAGGAGCTTGGATATTAGGATTCAAAAGAATAGAAGGGAAACTACAAGTCTGGAAGCTAAAATCTAGGATTTGTAAAAGGGGCTCCAACAAATCAGAGACAAGAACCTGACGGATATCATCATTGTAAGTACTCCATTTTCGCCCACTCGGCAATCTCTAACCTAACCGGGTTCAGTTTTCAAACACCACGCCACATGCAAACCCAAGACAGGTCTTTCAAACTCCAATCCAATCGACTGGTCGCTTCTCGGGCCCACAAGGGCCCACTAGAGCCATAAGCACTATCATTCTAGGTAGCTTTCCAGACCCGGCAGTCTCGGAAACCAACGCCATTCTGGTAGCTTCCCGAGATCGGGCGATCTCGGGACCAACACTTTATCAAATTCCAGACAGTTCACTTCTGGCGCCTACTAGCCCACCAATGTAAAATGTCCGTCATTCAGAAGTTCTATACGACCAGGCGTTCTCAGAGACCAACACCCCCCTCATAGGTAGCTTTCTAAGACCGGGCGTTCTTAGGAATCAACACCACCCTACAGGTGGCTCTCTAAGACTAGACGTTCTTAGGGACCAACACCACATAGGTAATTTTTCGAGACCGAGAGGTCTCAAGAACCAACACCTAGGTCAACATCGGCGTTTACTAGCCCGATTCGGTGAAAAATGACTAAACTTGCCTCTTAGGCCTCTAGGCACGTTTTGGAAAAATTCAAAATTCCTCACAACGATAAGTCCACCCTTCCAAAATGTTACTAAACTGATAGGTGTACTCCACACACCATCCGGTCCACTTTTGGTCCCATTCCGCCCAACTCGGGTCAAAATGACTGTTTTGCCCCCAAACACCCCAGCACTGCACAAACCCCACGGAATGGTAAAAGACTCTCCTGAAAACATCCCTAAACGACCCGACACGCTTAACATGACGTCCCGATCCATTTTTGACCATTTTTAGCCAAAACCAGCCAAAATAACCATTTGGCCCCTAGCAACACAAACGCGCCCCAAAACAACACCAGTCCTAGGTTACTGAACAGCAGGCCTTGCCATGCGTCTCTATTTAACCTAAAAAAGACCTTATGACTCTAAACACCCACGACTCGATAAAAGTTCCCAAGAGCGTCTCACAGACGCTCCCCCAAAATTGCCTTTTTCCCGATTCCCCGGTTATAACGCACCTTCAAATGACTCGAGAAATGCGTAAACTAGGGAATTCCTAAAACCTCGTCCGTGGGTCTTTCCATCGATATGGCTCGATCGGATAGATCATTTCCCAAAGCCCTTCATCGTACGATGCAAAAACTGCAAATGTCAGCAACCCCTAGAGCGTCTCGCAAACGCTCCGCCTAGATTAACTTTTCCACTAATTTCCTGATTGCAACGCACCGTTAAACGACTTGAGAAATGTGTAAATTAGGAAATTCTCGAAAGTATTTTCAAAGTACTTTCCATCGGTACGGTCCGATCGAAGAGATTGCTTCCCAAAGGTCTCGATCACACAACGCGAAAACAGCTACTTTCAAACCCTCAAAAAGTGTATCACAGACGCTCTGCAAAGATGTCATTTTATGCAAGTTTTTTGAGACGATATCCCGCACTTCTGAACACAATTCAAACTTTTCAAAAATATAAAAGTTCACAAGAATTCCTAGGAGAACATTGTGGGTGTAACCGATTCTCCCGAAACCTTCCCGGTTGGCTCAATTATCGAGACAAAGTTTAGATGAACACAACCGGTGACGGAACGTATGCTACATGCGCCCAGGTTTTGATCAAATCGATCAAAGTTCGATCAACTGTTAGGATTTAACCAGTACAACGGGTGCCACGTGTCATTCTGCCAATGGACTAGCATGGCGCATGTGCTACATACGCTAGGGCAAATTTTGGCCAGGCGCATGTAGCACATACGCCAAGCCTGTTCCAGATTGCCTATAAATACCAGCACCCCCTTTTGCATATTTCAACTCCGAAAATTGATGCGAAGCACTGCTGAAACTGCTCCAAAACCTCAAATCTCTACGTACATTCCACCCCTCCAACACTTAGGCTAGATTCCATCTCTCTCAAGCCCATACACTTCACCTACATAGCCTTATACACTATTAAACCCCTCCATCCAGCCCTTTAAGCCTACTAGAAACCTTCCAAGCTCAAGTCAAAGCATCCATTCAATATTACAAGTGTGTTGAAGGCAAAGGTGGTATCTCTTTTACATTTTTGTCTTTCCCCCACTCTTCTCTTCTCCCTTCTAGCCTACTTAGGCTATTCTCTATTGTAATCCCTATCTTCAACCCCCCTTTCTTGCATGCTTGAGCCAAGAGGGCTCTTAGTTCATGCCTAGAGGAAAGCTAGTGAAAGCCACCGTGTAGGGGGATTTCTCACTAACCTACTTTAAAATGGTATGGCTTAGAAGCCCATTGATTATGTGGTGTAGCCTAAAAGCCTTGTATGTATTCATGACCCCCTTGCATTTTACTAACTTGATCATGTCTTGTGTACTTGGCTTCATCTTTATGTTTCTAACCATGTGCTACAAAGCTTGCATCACTCTTATTTCCATATTATTGTCAAGTTCAATATTCTTCTCAAAAATGGTTCCAAGAGTTAGCTCCTTGAAATTCAAGGTGAGACCTTAGAAATCATACTTTAGAAAGTCTCCTACTAAACCCCTAGCTCACACCTTGGCATCTTTGCATTCCAACTTACATAAAAATGGTTTTCAAGCTCTCTCATCCCCAAGGATTCTATTCTCTCAAATTTGGTGGTTGGAATGGCCCCATAGAACCCTCTCTTGAGTGGTTTCCCTTTTATATTGGTCATATGAGCCCTTAAATTGCTAGAATGGTTCCCTTCCCATTTTCTTACACGAAAATGATTTTCTAACTCTTTGATCCTTAGGGTTGTTATTCTCTCAAGTTTAGTGGTTGGAATGGCTCATGGAACCCTCTCTTAAGTGGTCTCCCTTTATATTGGCTATAGGAACCCTAACTTGTTAGAATAGTTCCTTTCGAAAATGGTTCTTGATTGCTCCTGAATAGTGCAATTTATATCCGCCAGTATGCGGTTGCGATGCAGTAATAATATCTTGGTAAGTCCGAGATTGATCCACAGGGAACACAAGAAATAAACTTAATTTGGCAAGGTCTACAATTAGGACAAAATAATAACAAGCTCAGAGTCAATTAAAATAGCAGGAAAGCTTCCAAAAAGAAAATAAAAATCAATTGTTGGAGATGATTGATTTAAATTATCAGACAATAAAATTAAACTAATTTTTAGGGATGTATTCAAATATTATAAAAAGATTTTGGCAGGGTTGATCCTGTAATAGGTCTACAGGTAGGTTCCCATGATAGTTTTGATTAAAGAAACTTAAGATTCGATTACTCTTTTGGAGTTGATATTCAGTTATTTATTAGTGTTCATACCAGAGTCCCATTCGTACCTGTCCCAATTTATAAACCTGTCTACAAGGTATGTTTGAAGCTTAATAAAAAATAGTAGATTTCTAAAGTACTCTTAATAGGAATATATATGCAGTCATAATCAATATCCTTATCAAAAATTCTAAGTATACGTATCCCTACTTACAAATCAGTCTATACATACATGCTAGATATGATCAAGAATATTATTTTCGAAGATATTTATGAGCAAGAAAATGAATCTTGATCTAAGATCTTGAAATATTGAAAAATACATAACTATCTTGAATCTCTACATGTAATCTAGTTACTTTCTCAACCCATACCAAGAACGGATTTAGCTACTAAAATGTATGATAAAGATTGTAAGAATGAAAATAATAATTAAAGAAAGAAAACACTGCATTAAAGAAATATAATCTGGAATTCACAATAAGAACAAGAAAGAAAAACTAAAGACGAAAACTAAAGATTAAAAGATGCTCCCTTGAAAGATAAAAAGATTCATAGCCTCCAAAGGTTGGATGATTCCTCCTTTCAAAATCCTAGAAAAACCCTAGAATTCTTTTCCTCCTTCAGAACATAGAACTCCTAAACCTATTCTACCACCTCCTAATCTATCCCTAACTAAAAAGTGAATTAATATATAAATCCCGTCGTCAGTTGTATGGACGGTTCCCACTAAGTGCTCAGATGGGCTGGGTCACCTTACGAAAGTTGTATGTCTCAAAAAGTTATATGAAATCGATATATTATGGGCCTAAATAGCCTTTCTGATTCGAGAGATATAGGCTTCGAAAGTTCCAACTCTACGTGCTTCAGCAGCTTGTACCACATCTTCAGCAGCTTGTATCTTGACAACAACCTCTTGAAACCTATGATTAAATTGCATTCGAAATCACCCCATTTAAGCTCAAAACCTACATAAAGCATAATAAACTTAATTAATATCAAAACATAACCAAAAAGACATATATACGCATAAACTAATACTAACAAAGTACTAATTAAGGCCTTATAATTGCACTTTTGAAGCGCAATCACACCCCCCAACTAGATTTTTGCTAGTCCCTAGCAAAATACTAAAACCAAAAACATAATCTTCATTTTCGTAGAAGTCACGAATGCATTTAGCCTATGCATCAAGCCTTTAAACCTCTAGCTTACCCCTAGTGGACGAGTAATGTCTTATGAGGGCTTGTAGTGATGATACCCACAAACATATATTCATTTCAAATAATCAATGATAGAGAGAACAATTAGAGCCTGTGAGAACTTACTCAAGGTAATTCTCAACTCAACTTCTATCATAAGTCATGCAAGGTTAAGACATGAAAACTACAAGAAAGATGCACATTATAATGCACTAACAATGCAACATAACTCAAGTGTATCAATATCATGCACAAACATCCTTCATGCTTTGATTCAAACATTCCCAAGGCATACACTCACAAAAAAATATGAACACATGAGTCTCTTAATGGAAAGCTCGTCATAAGAGTAATTGTCTAAATAATGCAATAAGAGCAATCCAATAATAAAAACTGCCAAAACGTAAGTGTATAGGACTTAGCATAGCTTCATGAAAGAATATTCACAGTCAAAGTAATAATCAATAAATTGACAAAGATACCAGTACTCAAAACAATTTTCAACTCATGTATACTTCAGATCAACTACAACCGTCTGTATGAAGAAGAAAAATGTATGGAGAAAAAAAGAATAAACTACTCAAAACGTTCATGCTCAAGGCATCCAATGATCACTAAAACCATGCTTTCAATTCCCAATTCATATGATAATGCTTCTCATTTTTTTTCATTTTTTTTTCGTATTTATTTTTTTTCCTTTTTTTCACAGTTTTTCATATTTCTTTTCTTTCTCTTTTTTTTTTTTCTCTTTTTTTCATCACATCACAAATGCATGATCCCCTTCTTTTCAAACTCTTTACTAGCACCAAGATCACATCTCTTTCATAAGAAATATTTCACCAATGATTTGGCTCTACCAAAGTGTCGCACCCCGGTTTTTGGGTGTCTAAGGTCCTTTCGGCTTGGAGACAAAAAGCACAGAACTCTGTCACTAGAACTCATCCTCCTAGAAGGACAAGTGCGACTAGGTTTGAAAATTGGTTTGACTAAGGGCTTTTCAGAAAAATAGGAGTCGCCACCTAACTTGATTAAGGTGAGTTAGGGTACGTAAACCTAAGTGTTAATCCGAAGATTAAACTTACGATTTTTTGAAAAAAGTTTTGAAAACTCCCTCAAGAGAGGGTTTTTAAGAAAATAGGTTGTTTGGCAACCTTTGAAAAGATTTAAGCCCTTTGGAAAATAACTCCATTTTGGTCATTTGAAAATAGAAATCTATGGTTCGGGGGTTGGTTACGTGTAGGGAAGATATCCTAAGATCATCGCCCTACTCCGCCCTTTCGGTACCTACATGTCTAATCACCATTTGTTCACTCACTAGAATAAATGGTTACCATTGTCCATTTAATATCCACTTTAGAATTTTGAAAACGGGGTTTAGTCATCACTTTTCGGATGGATGATGCATGATGCAAGTTTTTGGAAGAAGTTTGAAAATAATGGGGGTTTTGAAAGAGTTTGGAATAGAAACTTTGAATTGATCAAAATTTTTGAAAAAGGGATTAGAGTTGAAATAAAAGTTATAACCGCACCATTCTAGGTTGCCTACGTATCTCACTTGGCGAGAATCAGTTCAAATGTAGTTCGGGCAAGAGCCCGATGAAAAATAGGCGCATTAGGGCCTTTGGGAGTTTTGAAGACACTTTAGAGTCTTTGGAAAAGTTTAAGACACTTGAGGTCTTTGGAAAAGCTTAAGACACTTTTTGGAAGTTGAAGACTCTTTGTAGTCTTGGAAGATTTGACTTGAAATTAGATGATGGAGTGTTTTGAAAACATTTTTGGATCAACTTAAGGGGGTTTTGGAAAAATGCATTGGCATTACTCAAGAGGACTTGAAAGTGTTTTTGAAGTCTTGTTTTGCAAACCTTGGAGGCATGACTTTAGAATGTTTTGATGAATTAGTTTTTTAAAGTGGTTTTTGAAAATGGCTAAAGGTTAGGAATCCTAATATGGACAACCTTAGAGGTTGTTCTTGATTTATCACTTTTTTTTGGAATCCCTAACCATGAGAGAGCTAGGGACACCTTAGGTTTGTGACCTTTTGAAAACATTTTTGGAAACGCGTTCAAGGTGGAATGTAAGAATATTTGAAGAGTTTTTGGAGTTGGTTTTTGTTTTTTATTTTTTACATCAAGAAAGTATGAGGTTTTTTGAAAAAATAGGTTATGAGAATAGTTTAAAATTGAATGATCATTTAGAAAAGGGTTGGAACCTTGAAGTGTGCAAACCTAGGTTGAGTTGGCCTAGGGTTAGGGGTGACCTAAGGTTAATTAACTTGTGTTAGGTTAACCTAGGATTAAGATGACCTAGGGTTAGCTAACTAAGGTTGGGTTAACCTAAGGTTAAGGTGACCTAGGATTAACTAACTAGGATAGGGTTAACCTAAGGTTAGGATGACTTAGGGTTAGGTTAACATAAGGTGAGTGAACTAGAGTCAAGTTAACCTAGGGTTGGACAACTACGGTCAAGTTTACTTAGGGTTGGTCAACTAGTGTCAAGTTCACCTAGGGTTGGACAACTACGGTTAACCTAGGATTGGATTGGAAAATGGTTTTCAAAGTTAGTTTAATGCACTTTTGGAAAGAGTTTTGAAAAACAAAACATGCTATACAATAGACTTGAGTTGGCAATCTTTTTGAAGATCATTTCCATGAAAATTTTAACTCTAGCCAAGAACATGGTTTACATGGTTGATGTTTGAAAACCATTCCAAGAAAGGTTTTCTTATGGCCATTATAACCATAATCTTGACAAGAGTATAAAGGGGTTCAAAAATCAACATGGTGATGATAACTTTTTAATGCACCATTTTTAATGCAAAGATGGAGGGAATGAGTTTTTGATAACCATTTTTTAAAAGAGTTTTGAAAACCATTTTTGTAGGAGGCCATTCCATCAAGAGAGGGTTCCTATGGCCAAATAAAAGGAAAACCACTCAAGAGAGGGTTCCATGGGACCATTCTAACCACTACACTTAAAAAGAATGGAAATCTTGGAAATTAGAAAATTGGAAAGCAACCCTTATGCAAATTAAAATTTCATGATGCCAAAGTGAGAGTTAAGGGGTTAGTAGGGGATTTTCTAAGGCATGATTTCTAAAGTCCTATCCTAAGCTTTAAGGAGCTAACTCTTGGAACAATTTTTGAAGAAAATATAGGCTTGG
The DNA here is from genome assembly GCA_033060915.1 of Euryodendron excelsum. Lineage (NCBI taxonomy): Eukaryota > Viridiplantae > Streptophyta > Magnoliopsida > Ericales > Pentaphylacaceae > Euryodendron > Euryodendron excelsum. The sequence continues at coordinate 25,301,676 of CM065385.1, read as the reverse complement.
AAATGACATGAAGTTTAAGAGTAATGTAAGCATTATAGAACATGACAATAGGCATAAAAATGAAGCCAAGCACACAAGACATTATCAAAATAGTAATATGTAAGGGGTCATGATCACATACAAGGTGTTTAGGCTACACCACATAAACAAGGGGTTCCTGGGCCATACCATCTCAAAGTAGGCTAGTCAAAGGTCCTACACGATGGCTCTCACTTGCTTTCCTCTAGGCATGATCTAAGAGCCCTATTGACTCAAGCATACAAGAATGGGGGGTTGTAGATGGGGATTAAAATAGAGAATAGCCTAAGTAGGCTAGGAGGGAGAAGAGAAGAGTGAGGGAAAACACAAATGTAAACGGGATATCACCTTTTGCCTTTAACACGCTTATTGTCTTCAATGGATGTCTTGATTGGAACTTGAATGACTTCAAGAGGGCTTGAGGGGCTGGAATGGAGTGTGTAATGGCGTATAAGGCCTTGTAGGTGAAGTTTATAGGCTTGAGAGAGGTAGAATCTAGCCTAAGGGTTGGAGGGATGGAATATATGTAAGGATTCGAGGTTCTAGAGCAGTTTCAGCTAAGCTTTGCATCAATTTTGGAGATAGAATATGCAAAGGGGTAGTCTGGTATTTATAGGCAATCTGGAACAAGCCTAGCGCATGTGCTACATGCGCCTAGCCAAAATTTGACCTGACGCATGTAGGACATGTGCAGGTACTGTTCCATTGCCAAAATGACACGTGGCACCCTGTGTACTGGTTAAATCTCGATTGTTGATCGAAATTTGGTCGATCTGATCAAAATTTGAGTGCATGTAGCATACGCTCCATCACCGGGAAGGTTCGTCTAAACTTTGCCTCGATAATTGAGCCAAACGGAAAGATTTCGGGGGAATCGGTTGCACCCACGGTGTTCTCCCAAGATTTCTCGTGAACTTTCATATTTTTGAAAAGTTTAAATTGTATTCAGAAGCGTGGGATATCATCTCGGAAAGCGTGCATAAAAGGACATCTTTGCAGAGCGTCTGTGATACGCTCCGAGGGTGTTCGAAAGTAGCTATTTTCGGTTTGCATGATCAAGGCCTTCGGGAAGCGATCTTTCCGATCGGACCATACCGATGAACAGTACTTCAGAAATACTTTCGGGAATTCCCAGATTTATGCATTTCTCAAGTTGTTTGACGATGCGTTGCAATCAGGGAATCGGTGGAAAAGTCAATCTAGGCGGAGCGTCTACGAGATGCTCTAGGGGTTGCTGGAAGTTACAGTTTTTGCGTCGTACGATGAAGGGCTTCAGGAAGCGATCTATCCGATCGCGCCGTATCAATGGAAGGATCTATAAATGAGCCTTTGGGAATTCCCTGATTTACGCATTTCTCAAGTTATTTGACGGTGCATTATAACCAGGGGATCAGGAGAAGAGACAATTTAAACGAAGCGTCTGCGAGACGCTCCTAAGAGCTTTTATCAATTCATGAGTGTTTAGTGTCGTAGGGTCCTCCTCAGGTTAAACAAAGCCGTGTGGCGAGACCTTTTGTTCGAAATTCTAGGACCAGTATTATTTTGGGGCGCGTTCGAGTTGTCAGGGGCAAAATTGTCATTTTTACCGGGTTTGGTTGAAAATGGTCAGGAAAGGGTCAAAGTGTCATGTTAAGCATGCCGTGTCATTCAAGGATGGTTTTGGTGGGGTTTATGTAGTGCTGGGGCGTTCATGGACAAAACGGTCATTTTGCCCGGAGTTAGCTGAAATGGGATCAGAATTGGACTAGATAGGCGTGGAGTATGCCTAATGGTTTAGTAACATTTTGGAAGGGTAGACTTATCATTTTGAGGGATTTTGAGCTTTCTCAAAACGTGCCTAGAGGCCTAGGGGGCAGGTTTGGTTATTAGGCCTCTATTGGGCCCAGTGGGCCCGAGAAGCAATTGATTGGATAGGGATTCGAAATTTGATTTGGGCTCGAATGTACTTACGGAGTTTTGAAAGGGAGTTTGGTCAGGCCGGAGGTTGTCGGGTGGGCAAAAATAGGGTGCTTACACAAAGATGATATATAAAAGGTTCGAGAGAAAAAATCTAGAAATTATAGATCCAGGAAGAATAGAATGACATAAAAATATATCCAAAGTGTATTAAGTTTGGAATTCAAGAGTGTATAAGTGTCAATAACCTTAATCGTTACCTAACTTATGAATCAAAATCAAGTATAATGAAGCTATTGAAAAAAAAAAGAAAATGAAAGAAATATCCTCGAGTAAATGTAAATCCACTCCAAAAAGAAAATAAATTGGCTCTAAAACTCATAAGGTACAATCTCCACTATTTAAGGATAAAACATGCACAAAATCATCAACACAAGAAGTCATATAACAAGACAGTGCATAATGATATAATCTCTCTCTTGTAATGCTTTCATGGCAAAAACTTTTAATTCATCATCATAAGAAGTTAACTCGACAATTAAGCTCAAGTTTAGTCCAATGAATGCTTCCAATCATTCTCAATTCAAATATTGTATTGATATGAACACAAATATGTTTCTAAAAACATTTTTCAACACTCCTAACATAAATAATACTCAGCAATAAAAACATAAATGAAAGTGTTGAAGATACCGACCATGACCGATGAACCATATGTTACTCAACTCTTACCAACTCAGTTCCAGTGTCCAAATGTAAATCAGCGTGAGCAACACCTGTAACTAGTTAGCAAGGCATAACAAAGTTTTTTTTTTTTTAAGAGAAAGAGAATACTCAAAGAAAATAGAAATAAAGCAAAAGAAGAAAAGAAAAAGAACCAAAATATCCTCAAAGAAAATAAAATACTACTAACTGTACAACTACTAAATCAAGTTTTCTTAAGAACCCTAAGACAAACGGGTAGGACTATGCTCCAGCGCCTTCGAAGTCGAGGCCATCAAAGTGGGGCTCATCAGCAAATCCACCTCTGCCTTCAACTCATAAATTTGCCTTTGCAAAAACTCAATAGTTGCTAATGGATTGGACATGGTAGGTTGTAGTTGTTGTGGAACTAAAGTGGGTAGGTCACTCTGCTAAGGTACTCAGGAACTCAAAGCATCCAAACCAGATAACGGATGACCCGAATATGCAATGGTGTCTGAAGGCATTATAGGCACTCCAACCTACTCCAAAAGTTGGGTAATGAACAACCCATAGGGTAACCCGCCAGATGAATAGCGTGCTTCTGTCATAACAGTCAGCATCATAATAGGCAGATCAATAGTGTACCATTTACCAATAATGTAAAGCCAAAAACACCTAGAGTGATGCACTACAACACCCGAATCCACTTTAGGGAGAGTATTTGAGAAAATGATTAAATTCAATAGCCGATACTCCCTTTTTAAAGACGACACGAGTATGATGGAATGATGACCCACTGATGGTATTTTCTATAGTTCAGCACAAAGTACATCAATAAGGGGCGAATTTCCTTCAAATAGCTCAAAATCCGGCCTCGAAACCCGTGGCAAAGTCAGAAGTTCACAAATATCATCCACCGCAATAGTGATCACGTGTCCCCTTACTTTGGATTGAATGGAGAGCTGGGGTGTCTCAGACACGCTTGAATAGGCATAAAATTCTTGCACCATGTCAACATTCGTCGGGCCTTCTTTCCTTAACATCCGAAGCCAACCCCTCTGTATGAATGTAGATTTCAAAAACCTATCAGAAAAATCTGAGAGTTGCACTCGGTGTTCAATCAATACTTGCCGCCCTTGAAACATGTTCAGGTACATATCCCTTTCCCGAGAATTAGCGAACTATTTGATTCCTTGTTATGATCTGTTCTTACTCCTTTTGAATGACATGGTTATCAAGATTGCTTTATTTGTCCTGTTCTTAAGAGAAACTTATAATAATAAATAAACAAAATAAAATAAAGAAAATGAATGACATAACGTAAATTAAGATAAACAGTACTCCATTAAACTAACGTACATAACAGAAAATAACAAACAAATAGTTCTAATGAAAACAAAGTTTTAGACCGCCACAACGTGACGCACAATCTAAACTCATAAACATAAACATAACATTCAAACATGTAAAAATAAGAGTTTTAGATCAGTTATACAACAATCCTAAATGCACATGATCTAAACTCAAGCAAACACTATCCACTACATATCAGTGGATGGATCCCACACCGAACGAGATATCTCTCTCTGTAGCTCCTCAATAGCCTGGCTATGTAGCTTCTGCTCCTTGTCAATCCTATCAAATTGGCCATAAACCTCCATCTGAAAAGTCCCAAAGCCGTTGGCGTAAGCCTCCAAAAGCTGGGTGTGGTGTTGCTGCATCAGCACCTGCAACTCCAACATTTTTATTACCTTATCTAACGAAGACTGTCCAGTACAGCCACTTCCCTCAGCCGATGGTCCTCCTTCCCCCTCTTCTTCTTCATCCTCGGCCCTCTTCTTCTTGTGACTCCTATACTGTGCTTCTAACTTGTGAATAGAAGTCATATTTATGGCACTCATGGAAGATTTTCTTAAAAAAATGAAGGTGGGTAGACTCCAAACTCAAGGATCAGGGAAGTAAGCATACACATAAATGGAATGTTGTCCCCTCAGGTGATATTGGTTGCATCATGATAGAGCTGGAGGAACATATACCTTAGCAAGTCTATGGTCTTTTGGGTTCCAAAGGCCCACATTAAATAGGCTCGGGGTAGGCTAACCTGGGCATAATGGGCCTGGGGTAACAGACTATGGCATGAGAAAAGAAACAGTGGAAGGTACCTCATTTTAAAAACTTTTTCTCATATTGGGTCTTCCCCTCAACCCAAGACTGATCATCTTCTAGAATCTCCCGTGCCATCTCAGTGAGGCTCAAGGTCTCAACCCCATGGCAAAACTCGGCATTAGGCTCACGCCTAAGCCTGTAATGACGACAAAAAGTGGCTGAGGTAATCATTATATCTCTCCCTCTCACCCAAGTCACCAGCCTCTCTTAACCCTCAGTTTTGTCAGACACTCGGATATTAGTCATAAGTTCCGCACAAAGGGTTAAAATGTATTTCCCCATATAGGCAGCTAAGTCATTCCACCCCCGCCTTTTAAACTCGGTTTCTAAGGCAAACCCACCCCCAAAATTCCATAGTTCTATGTTTTGCTCTACTACCGCGGCTTTACTTGCCCAGGTTTTTCTAAAATCCAAATAGGCTTAACGACCAATGAAGATTTCTAAGTCATAGTCAGAAGAATAATCGGGTTCAAAGGGTTTTATGGCCAAAGACTTTTTAGAAGATTTTTTACTCCCTTTCAGTGCCATCAAAACAATTTCACAAAACAAGTCGCAACACACACCACCACACAATCACAATTATAGCACAATTCCAATCCTAACTAAGCATAAATATGAAAGGAAACAATTAGAAAAGGAACATGAGAGGTTGCGTAGTTACCTTGGAAGACGAAAAGGCGGGAAGTTGAAGGGTCACGACTCTTCAAATTGGTAGGACTTTGACGCCTCGTCCAGACGCTCCCTCTCTCTCTAAAACAAAAATTCTGTGGGTGTGCAAATGAGACAAAATGGAGAAAGTCGGAGTTTTCATAAAAGCCGAAGGGCGTCCTAATGGACCCTTGAAGGCGTCCAGACGGGTGTCCAAAACGATGCCGTTCGACTAAAAATAGGGCTTTCGGACAATCAAATAGAGGCATCCCGACGAGGGAGCATACGTCCGGATGGGGCGTCTGGATGGCCAGTAGCCTTGCAACTCAGACTCAAAAAATTTTCTAAGTGTTGGGAGGCGACCGGACTGGGCGTCCGAACGGCCAATGGCGTTGCACAAACATTTCAAAAATTTTTCTAAGTTTAAAATGCAGTCCGAACAAGCCCTGATGGGCGTCTAGATGGCTAGTGCCTGTGTTCCCTGACCACCAAAAAAATTCTAAGTGCAAAAAGGCGTCCAGACTGGCCCTGTGAGGCGTCCGGACAGGCTTTTTTTTATTTTATTAAAACTAAAATTTCAATGACAACTCAAGTATGCAATTCATCACAAGATTGCTCCCCCCCAACTTAGTATGCACATTACCCTCAATGGACAAAAGGGGGAAGACAAAAGACACAAACTTAAGTGGTGAAGGGCACATTAAACACTAAAGATTGTAACAATACAACAACACTACTATACACAATTACCCAATGAGTATTAATCAAATGGAGGAGGATCTTTGAGACGTGATGTCTCTATTTCTGCCACAAAATTTTCGACATAATGTTTTAGACAATATCCATTAATTGTGAATTGATTGTCATTTGTGGGGTTTCAAATTTCAATAGCCCCATTCTCATGGACTGTCTTCACTATATAAGATCCCGGCCATTTACTTCGCAACTTTTCGGAACACAAATGTAACTGGGTGTTGTACAAAAGGACTTTTTGACCAATGTCAAAAGATTTTCGAGAAATGTGTTGGTCGTGAAGAGCTTTCAGCTTCGCTTTAGAAATTCGCACATTTTCATATGCGTCATTACATATTTCATCCAACTCTGAGAGTTGAAGTTTTCGATGATGTCCAACGTCCTCGGGGTTTTCATTCATTTACCTAATGGCCCAGTAAGCTTTGTGTTGAACCTCAACGGGTAAATGGTAAGTTTTGCCATAAACGAGCCTATAGAGTGACATGCCCAACTGTGTTTTGTATGCAGTTCGGTACGCCCAGAGTGCATCCACCAACTTTAAAGATCAATCCTTGCGGTTGGGGTTCACGGTTTTTTCTAGGAGATGCTTAATTTCCCTATTAGAGAGTTCTACTTGGCCACTGGTTTATGGGTGGTAGGGCATTTTGACTTTATGGAGCACTCCATACCTACGCATCAGGACCCCAACGGGTCTATTACAGAAATGGGTTCCACCATAACTTATAATCGCACGCGGCATCCCAAATCTTGAAAAGATATTTTCTTTTAGAAATTTGATCACCACTGGGTGATCATTTGTCCGGGATGCTACTGCATCTACCCACTTAGATACATAATCAATACCCACTAAAATGTATAAATGCCTGAAAGAACTAGGAAACGGCCCCATAAAGTCGATGCCCCAACAATCAAATATTCCGATGACAGTTATGGGATTCAAGGGCATCATATTTCTTCTAGTAAGAGTACCTAGTCTTTGGTATTTATCACAAGCAGTACAAAATGTGTGGACATCTTTAAACATAGTCGGCCAATAAAATCCACATTAGAGGACTTTAGCAATTGTTTTCTTGATAGAGAAATGCCCACCACAAGCATATAAGTGGCAAAAACTAGTTATGGATTGAAATTCATTATTTGGTATACAACGTCGAATCACGTAATCAGAGCAATACTTGTACAGGTATGGGTCATCTCACATGAAAACTCTAACATTTCAAAAAAAAAAATTTATTATTGGATGACCATTGAGATGGAATCTTACCTGAAACTAAGTAATTAGCTATATCTGCAAACCAAGGGGTACTAGTATAAGTAACAGACTGGATGGAAAAAATTTGTTCATCAGGAAAATGTTCCAAAATGGGAGATTTGTCTTAGTCTCAGCCATCAATAGAAAGGCAAGACAAGTGATCAGCTACCACGTTTTTTAGCTCCTTTTTGTCTCGAATTTCTATATGAAACTCCTGAAGGAGTAGAATCCACCGAATTAGTCGTAGCTTAGCGTTTGGCTTGGTGAGCAAGTACTTAAGTGCGGCATGATCAATATAAACTATGACGAGTGAGCCGACTAAGTAAGATCTAAACTTATCAAATGCAAAGACCACGACAAGAAGCTCTTTCTCAGTGGTAGTGTAGTTCATTTGTGCATCATTTAAAGTTTTACTAGCATAATAGATGGCATATGGTTTCTTGTCCTTTCTTTAACCAAGCATCGCCCCTATAGTGAAATCACTCGTGGCGCACATGAGTTCGAAAGGTAAAGACCAATCAGGGGCTTGCATGATGGGTACAGTGGTCAAGAGCCCTTTTAACTTATCAAAATCTTGTTGGCAAGGGGATGTCCATTCAAATGGAACATCCGTGGACAACAAATGACACATAGGACGAGAAATAGCATTAAAACTTGAAATGAATGGCCGATAAAACCCGGCGTGCCCTAAAAATGAATGGACATCTTTAACATTGGTAGGGGGTGGAAGGTTCTGAATAAGGTCAATCTTAGCTTTGTTAACTTCTATCCCTTTATTTGAAATTATGTGTCCTAACACTATCCCTTGTGTCACCATAAAGTGACACTTCTCTCAATTAAGGACCAAATTAGTCTCATTACATCTTTACAAAACTTTTTTCAAATTTTCTAGGCATTGGTCATAGGTATTCCCATAAATAGAAAAATTATCCATAAAAACTTCCAAGATTCTTTCTACCATGTCACTGAATAGGCTCATCATGCATCTTTAGAAAGTAGCCGGTGCGTTGCACAGACCGTAAGTCATTCTTCTATAAGCATATATGCCAAAAGGACAAGTAAATGTAGTTTTATCTTGATCTTCTGGGGCTATTTCAATTCGATTGTAGTCCGAGTACCCATCCAAAAAACAATATTAAGCTCTACCCGACACACGCTCTATGACTTGATCAAGGAATGGTAATGGAAAGTGGTCTTTGGTGGTGACAGCATTGAGACGTCTATAGTCGATGCACATACGTCATCCTGTCTGGATCCTAATTGGTACTAATTCATCTTTGTCATTTTTCACCACTGTTACTCCAGACTTTTTAGGGACCACTTGAGTACGGCTTTTCAAGACTTCTCCTCTAACTACTTCTTTCATATTAGGGTTCAATCTTCTTTGCATTCTGCAAACAGGTTTAGCCTCTTCTTCTAAGTATATACGATGTATGCAAACTAATGGGCTAATACCATGTAAATTAGTAATTGACCACCCTATGGCTTTACAGTACTTTAAAAGAACATTCTTCAATCAATCCTCTTAGCCTTCAGACAGGCTAGAAGATATCACTATTGAGTAAGATTCAACATCGCCTAAAAATATGTATTTAAGAGTAAATGGCAATGGCTTTCGCTCCAGAATAGGAGCTTCTACTTCTGATGGTTTAGGTTTACAAGCACTGAGCCCTAATGGCTCAACACATTGTGTCCAATGACTCACAGACATAGCAGGAACACAGTCTGCTGCTTCCTCATTTATCACCGTTTCTTCTAAACACTCTATTTTCTCACTCTAGATTAAGGCTCTCTCAAGTGGATTTGTCAAAAATTCTCTATTAAAACGTACTTGTACTAGAATATCAATCATGCTAATCTCCCTGATGTCTTCACACTCTCCTGGTTTCTTACCCGCATGGAATATGTTCATATATACAGTCATGTTTCCAAAGGATAAGTTCAACTCCCCGCCCTTACAACGAATAATAGCATTAGATGTTGCTAAGAAGGGACGACCTAAAATGACTAAAATAGGAGAATGATCATTTGAGTTCCCTACGGTGTATAACACTACAAAATCAACTGGGAAGTAGAATTTATCCACTTGGATAAGCACATCTTCCACCATGCCCCGAGGAATCTTAATCAATCGATCAACTAATTTTAGGGCGATTCTAGTAGGTTTCAACTCTCCTAACCTAATTGTTGATAAACAGAAAAAGATAACAGGTTCACACTAGATCCTAGATCTAACAGAGCATTATCAACCCTATGATCTCCAAGTATGCATGGAATGGTCGGACTCCCCGAGTCCTTGTATTTTGGTGGAAGATTTACTTGTAGAACCTCTCTAGCTTCTTGGTTCAAAAAAGAAGCTTCTCTCACAGTGAGCCGTCTCTTTATGGTGCACAAGTCCCTTAAGAACTTTACGTATGAAGGGATCTGCTTAATGGCATCTAGGAATGGAATATTAATTTTCATTTGCTTGAATACCTCATAGATTTCAGAATTTATTAGTTCTTGCTTTGGTTTGGCTAATCTATGAGGAAAAGGAACACGTGACAAATCCTCTACGTCAATGTTTGCAGATTTATCCTTAAACTCATCGTCCCTAGGCTTCTTTCCTAACTTTACTACCTCTTTAGGATTGTTTCTATCTTCTTCTACTGTTTTTTCTACTCTCTCGCTAGTGTCCTCCCCAGGTGCAGACTCTTTACTTTGAATAGTTTTATCTATGACTTTTCTGCTCCTTAAGGTGGTTATTGCTTAAACTTGCTCATGATTTGGTGGATTTGGATTCATCTCTACACCATGAGCTTACCTATTAGGTTTGGGTAATGGTTGTGCAGGGAATGTGCCTTTCTCTTTGGTTAGTGATTGAGCAAACAAAGTCTTTAACTCTTCAATAGATTTATCAAGTCTAGTATTAGTTACTTGCTATACCTGTATGAATTGGGTCAAAGAATCCTCTACAAGTCTCAGAGGAGGTGGTCTATAAATGTTTGTTATTGGTGATGGAAATTGTTAACCTTATGCTTAGTATTGATTAGGGGGGCCATTAAATTGCTGCGGGTATTAGAATTGTTGGGGTGTTGAGTTACCATCATTCCTCCAACTGAAGTTGGGATGGTTCCTCCACCCTGAGTTATATGTAGGTGCATATGGGTTTCCTTGTCCTTGTGGGGCCTGTATAGGTTTACTATAAAGGGCAATAACATTTACTTGACCATGCAACACTTCCCTAAAGGCTAGAATTGTAGGATAAAGATCTGTCATATGCTCATCACTATCGCACACACTACAATTAACTTGGGTTTCATTCTTAACTACTGTAATTTTTTTCATTTCTAAGGCCTCTATTTGTTTAGTCAATGTGGCTATCTTTGAATTATCCTCATCTAAATGCCTTAACGGATATATGGTGTCTGTCATTAAGTTGTTTCTAATCTCAAGATTTTTAGTCCCTGTGGTGTCTCAATCTCTCGCGTTGTCAGCTAGAAAGTCAAAGAAGTCATAAGCTTCTTCTAGAGATTTATCATACAAAGAACCGTTGCACATTATCTCCACAAACCTTTTGAGTTCGGGAGTCAAAGTAGAAAAGAAAGTACTAACCAACCAACATAGGTCTTGTCCATGATGAGGACATGAATTCAAAATTTTTTTATATCTCTCCCAACTATAGTAAAATGTTTCATTATCAAAAGGAGTGAACTGTGAAATTTGGCAACGAATCACTTCTGTGCGGTGCTCAGGAAAAATTTTTTTTAGGAATTCGGCCTGAAGGACGTCTCATGATGGAATACACCTTGACCTTAAAGAATTTAACTAAATTTTAGTTTTATCCTTTAATGAGAATGGAAACAATTTGAGACGGATGGTCTCGACAGAGCAGGTATTATCAAAGCACATATTACAGACCTCTTCAAACGCTTTAAGATGGGTATATGAATTTTCTGAATCCATCCCATGAAAATGTGTGATTAATTGCATGATACCTGACTTAAGATGGAATGCATTTTGGTCAGGAGATAATATAATGCAAGAGTTTGGAGTCTGTCTTTATGGGTTTAGATAATCTCTCATAGTTCTTTGTGGTGGTGTAGGTGCTTGGGGTTGTGGGGGTTGCATGTTATTACCCCCATCTATATTCCCATCATGACCTAGTAAGTGGGCCATGTCAAAGTCTATAGGTATTGGTGTAATATCGGAAAAAACTCTTGACCGAGTAGCATAAACAAGTGGGGTTGTTCTCAAAAGTCTATGTGTACTATCCTTCACCAAACTGACATGCAATGCAATGCACATAAATGCACCAATCTGCCACAACAGTGAAGTAGAGATAAACAATATTTAATTTAAATTTCTAACCGAACCAGCAATCTCCACATAAAATATCCACCAATTTGCAATTAAACCCTAAACCTTCTCTAAACAAATATAAAATTTATCAAAAAGAAACTAGTAAAATAAAGAAAAGAAAATCTAATATGCTCACAGATAATAGGGATGGAACGAGGTTACCCAATTGAACGATTGAATTTCCTCGTTGTTGTAGTTTGATGGTGAAGTTGTTTCTGCGGGAATCAATTCCTCTTGAGTTCGTTTGCTTTGTTTTTATTCTTGTATATTTTTATTTTTGCCTGTTTGTTTTTCTTACCTTAACTTATTTGCTTTGTATGATCCCCGGCAACGGCGCCAAAAACTGATCGCTCATGAATAGTGCAATTCATATCCGCCTGTGTGCGGTTGCGATGCAATAATAATATCTCGGTAAGTCCGAGGTCGATCCACAGGGAACACAAGAAATAAACTTAATTTGGCAAGGTCTACAATCAGAACAAAGTAATAACGAGCTCAGAGTCAATTAAAATCACAGGAAAGCTTCCATAAAGAAAATAAAAATCAATTGTTGGAGATGATTGATCTAAATTATCAGACAATAAAATTAAACTAATTTTTAGGGACATATTCAAATATTATAAAAAGGTTTTGGCAAGGTTGATCCAGTAATAGGCCTACAGGTAAGTGATTATGCTTCAAAAATGCAATTATAAGGCCTTAACTAGTGCTTTGTTAGTGTTAGTTTATGATTTTATATGTGTTTTTAGTTATGTTTTAGTACTAACTAAGTTTATTATGTTTTTTATAGGTTTTGAGCATAAATGGGAGGATTTCGGATACATTTTGGATATAGGTTTTAAGAGGATGCTGCTAGAGTACAAGCTGTTAAAGCACGTAGAGCTGAAACTTTGGAAGGCCATATCTCTCAAACCAAGAAGGCTATTAGGGCCCATAATATGTCGATTCCATATAACTTTTTCGAGATCTACAACTTTTGTGAAGGCACACTGGCCATCTGGGGACTCGTCTAGACGGGCAGTAGCTGTGTTGGTGAAACTATGAAAATTTTTCTAAGTGTTGAAACCCATCCGGAAGCCATTCAGACGCCCCGCCGTGGGCCAGAAATTTTTTAGGGCTAAAATTAAGGTCTTTTTAAGCCCATAGGAGTTCTTTTAAGGGAAAGAGAGTTAGAAAACTTTATGGAGAGTTAAGAAACCCTAGAATTAGAGTAGTTTTAGGAGTATGAGTAGTTTTAAAGATCTTTATACCTTTCAAGAACCCTAATTTTTGTATTTATTCAGTTTTTCTTCATATTCAAGATTTGATGTTCTTCCAATTGTTGCAAGCCTTCAATATAATTTTCATATGCTTTCTTATGGCTTTAAGTTACTAAATCTTTTCTTGGCATGGATTGAAAAGGTAAGTAGGTTACAAGTAGATATTCAATATAGTTATTTATTGTTCAAGATTTTAAGAACTTGAACCAATAATTTATTTTCTTGCCCATGAATATCTTTGAAAATAATATTCTTGATCATATCTAACATGTATGTATAAACTAATATGCAAGCAGGGATACATATACCTAGAATTTCTAATAAGGATATTAATTATAATTGCACATATATTCCTATTAGGATTATTTTAGAAATCTACTGTTCTTGATTAAGCTTCAAACATACTTTGTAGACAAGTTTACAAACTGGGACAGGTATGAACGGGACCCTGATATGAACGGGACCCTGATATGAACAGTAGTAAATAACTAAATATCAACTCCAAAAGGGTAATCAAATCTTGAGATTCTTTACTCACAACTATCTTGGAGACCTACTTGTAGGCCTATTAACTGGATCAATCCTGCCAAGACCTTTTGCTTATTGTTATTTAATCAAGTTTTCTTATTATAAATTTATTTTCATTGTTTACAATAATTTCTCAAACAAAATCTCAAATCAAAATTTTCCTTCACATTCTAGAGTTGTTTTTCTTGAGAGTTCTACTTTTCCAAAGTGAGTTTTACTATATTCCATCCAAGTTCCCTGTGGTTCAATCTCGGATTTACCGAGATATTATTATTGCATCGCAGCCGTACACTGGCGGATATAAATTGCATTATTCAGGAGCGATCAGTTTTTGGTGCCGTTACCGGGGACTTTTGTGATTGGCATTGGTGTGACAATCTTTGGAGAAACCGATTCTGGAAAAAGCAACTTCATCAATCAATCTATCAAAAACGAGGCAACTCAACATTTAGCTTGCTTGGGTACACTCCTTCCATCCCATTTTAATTTGCAAGCACATTTTTTTATTTATTTGTTTATTTTTTTCTATTTTTATTGTTAGTTAGATTTGTTTATCTATTTTTTTTCTCTTTAGTTGGGAGATTTCTAGTAGAGAGTGAGAGGAGTAATTAATTATGAATTGGTGGTATAAGTATGTGGAGATTGGAGGATAGGTTGGGTAACTTTGAGAACATGACAATGAGTATTTATGATGATAATATGAGCATGCACAGTTATAAGGAGGCACAAGTCCCACAATACCAAATTATTGGGGATTATTTGAATGCATCTAGACAAACATACACTCCTTACTCAGAAACCTACCATCCAGGGTGGCAAAATCACTCACACTACAATTAGATGAATGAGGGTGTCTCGCACTCTCAACAATATGATCAATCACATTACCCACAAGATTTTAATTATTATCAAACACCACACACGGGGTCACTGGAGGACACTCCATATACGGAAACCTATGATTTGGGGTGGCAACATCTCAACTTTAGTTAGACTAATGAGAAAACTTCAAGCCCCCAACAATACCAACCCTCACCTCTACCTTATGAATCACAAGCTTTTGATGTCTATCAATATCAAGAGGAGACACTAGATGATACCTTGTCACAATTCATGCAATCCCAAATAGAGTGGAACTCTAGGATGGCCGACAAACTAGATGATCTTAAGAGTCTTTTAACACAAAGCTTGTATGTTCAAGAGAATGGTGAGTCTCCCTCTATACCTCAACCTCTAGCTAGCCCCACTAGCATAGCCTACACAAAAGAGTCTCTCAATAACTCTAATTTTGACCATGAGCAATTTCAAGCCATCACTACCACCCTTAGGAATGAGGAAGTTATTGATATAACCATCTATCATGATGAGTCTACACATAGAGAGGACACTTCTAGGGTGAGTAAGTATAGGGTCAAGGAGGAGGTTAAAGAAAATGATGAATCTAGTAAGGTTCAAAGTGAGATAAAGGAAGAGCTTAGGGAGATAGAGAGTGAAAAAAAGAGAAGAAAACATAGAGATACCTACAAAAGTGAGTCCTTACATCTTAGTGCATGATCACATGACTCCTTCACAATCTTCCCTGTACAAGACTTATGGCCAAGAGCTTAATAAGGATCCCAAAATTTCAATTGCTTCTTATTTGTTGAACTCTTATTACGAATTACTAATGAATGAGCTAAGGCCAAACTTTGAAGCCATACCACGATGTGGTATTGGTTGACTTTGTACTCAATGCTTTGTAGTTTAGTTTTTAATTTTAATTTTAATTTTTTGGTTATTTTATTTTATTTTTTTACTATGAGTTGAAATGTTAGATATAAGAATAAATAATCATGTGTGTAAGGACCCCATTTTTTACCGCTCGGCAGTCTACACTCCGTCCAGACTTGTATTCAAGTCATTGTGGGCATATTCTAATCGAAATCAACTTGCTAAATCCAAATCCCGTTTGTCCATCGCCTCATGGGCCCGCTAGGCCCAAATAGAGGCAAAATGACCAAAATACCCTTAGGGGCATTGTCCTTTCCAAATTCTAACCCCTCTCTCGAGACAATTGATTCCTCGAGACGGTAAATCTATTCCAAATCAGGCACATCTTTTCGAAGACAGTAAGTTCCATTTCCAATCCCTCTCTCGAGACAGTTTATTCCTCGAGATGGTTCCAATCAAGCAAGTCTTTCTGAAGACAGTAAGTCCCCTTTCCAATCCCTCTCTCGAGATAGTTTATTTCTCGAGACGATTCCAATCAAGCACGTCTTTCCGAAGATGGTAAGTCTCCTTTCCAATCCCTTTCTCGAGACAGTTTATTCCTCGAGACGGTTCCAATCAGGGCCCCTTTAGTAACTTCCCAAGAATGCTTCTTATAGTATTCTCAACCTTTTCTTATCTTTCTGGAACATTCCAAGTCAGTTTCGGCCAACCCAGTACAAAATAACCGTTTTGCCCCTGGTGAGTCGGTCTCCTTTTTTGACCACACCGGCTCTAAGTATCAAGCCGGTAACCTCTCGAGAATGCTTCTTATAGTATTTTCAACCTTTCCTTATCTTTCCGGATCATTCCGAGTCAGTTCCGGCTAACTCGGTACAAAATGACCGTTTTGGCCCTAGTGGGCCAGTCTCCTTTTTCAACCACACCGGCTCTGAGTATCAAACCGGTAACCTTCTGAGACTGCTTTTTGTAGTGTTCTCAACCTCCCTTTACCTTTTCGGATCATTCCGAATCAGTTCCGGCAAACCCGGTGCAAAATGACTGTTTTGCCCCTGGTGGGCCGGTCACCTTTTTCGACCACACCGACTCTGGGAATCATACTGGCAACCCTTGGGAACATTCTGAATAATGTTTCCAAATATTAAGTCTTCTTCCGGGATAGTCCAAGTCCGTCCCGGCAGCTTCCCGATCCGATTAACCGTTTTGCCCTTAAAGGCCCGGTTAACCCTTCCGACACATCTTATCTTCATTTTTCAAGTCAAATACATCCGAGACACTATTTTAAGTGCTTCTGCTCTTTTCCGGCCCTCCGGGTGATTCCCGATCTTCCAAACTCCTTCCCGGACTTTTCGAAGTCACTCCTAGTGAAGTCAGGCCAAAATTGCATGGTAGTCACTAGTACAGGCGCCCAAATCTAGTCAAAGATACATTGCTTGCCGACCTAAATACTTTCCTAACTGGCTGGCACTACTAGTAGTGGCGCCAAGCCAAGAATTGGCCTGGCGCCACTAGGAGTGGCGCCAAGAGCAATTTTGCCTTGGCGCCACTACAACAAGCTCTAGGTTTGTCCCAACCTCTATAAATATAGAGCCTCTTCCAGCGTGAAAGAGGTCTGCAAACTCAGTTTAAGAATCATATAATTCGATATACAGAGCTCGAATACTCCAAAAACCCTAGCCTCCCTAGGTTCTCCAAACCCTAGCCACCATACAGAAACCCTAACCTCATACACACTCGTACACACCCCCATACACTCATACACTAGACTTCAACCCTCCTTTGAAGACTTGAAGAGCTGCAATCTAAAGTTTGAAGACAACTATTGAAGATTAAAAACGAGCCTTCGAAGATCAAGACAAAGACCGAAGACAAGTAAGGCAGGCAAAATAAAGAAGACATACGGTAGGCTTTCTCTTTAAATTTCTGCACTTCCCCCCTCTCTCTTCTCTCTCCTAACCCACTTAGGTTTTCTTTATTTTAATCCTCCATCTCTTTCCCCCCCTTTCTTTGCATGCTTGAAACAAGGGGACTCCCGGTACATGTGTAGGATTAGACTATCGGAGGGTCACCGTGTCAGGGGCTTTCCTTTAGGTTAACCGGAGACCACGTGGGTCCGGCCCCTTGATTATGTGGTGAAGCCTTAACCTCGGCTGTTCATGACCCCAAAATTGCATTGTGCATATCATGATCTTACATCTTCCAAAAGTTGTTTTCAAAGTCGTTTTTGAAATCGTCTTCAAACTTGTTTTCAAAGTTGCATCAAAATCTCTTTTTCAAAATATGTTTTCAAAATTACAATGTTAGGGTGATTCTAGTCTTTACATGGCTAGGGTTGCTTTAGGAAAGTGTTACATTCAAAGTGACACACATGGTCCATATTTTCAACTCCTTGTTATTTTCAAAAACTACTTTCCTAAAGTGGTTCTAGCCTTCCTATGGCTAGAATTGCTTTAGGAAAGTGAGGCGTTTTTTATACTTTTCAAAAAGCTTTCTTTTCAAAAATCTCTTCCTAAAAATCTCTTTTTCAACATACTTTCCTAAAACTCGCCTCTTCAAAGTTGTTTTCAAAAACTCCCTCCAAAATCTATTTTTCAAAGCTTCCTTTTTCAACTCATTTTCAAAACACTCTCTTCAAAGTCCACTTTCCAAAAATGTTCCCTAGGTTTCCTTCTTAGAAAAACCTCTTCCTAAATCTCTTTCTTAAAAATCTCTTTCTAAAAATTCCTCACTAAGATCTCTTTCTAAAAACTCTTTCTCCTCAAAATTCACTTTCTAAAAACATTCTCTAAATTCACTTTCCTAAAAACTCTCTCCTTCCAAAAATCTTTCCAAAAACTCTCTTTTCAAAATCTTCCCTCTAGAAACTCCTCTCTAGGATTTCCTTCAAAAAATCTTCGTTTCCAAAAACGCACTTTCTAAAAATCTCTTTTCTTAGAGCCCAAAACAAGCCCTAGAACTCACAATTAGGAAATCCTAATTTTTTTTCCAAAAACATGATTTTCAATCTTGCCCCAAACCTAAGTCTCCAAAAACTCCCGTTTTCTACATCAAAAATAGGTTTCCAAAACCTATTTTCTACATCAAAACTATAGTTTTCCAAATCTAGGGTTTCTAAAACTTCCCTTTCCAAATCCTTGCCAAATCCAATCTTCCCTTTAGGAAACCAAATCCATTCTTCCCGTTTAGGAAACTAGATCCTATCCTCTGTTTTTTGAAACAAAATCAAACCTTCCCTTTTAGAAACAAAATCAAATCCCTTCCTAATCCAACTCTTTCTTAACTCAACTCCTTTCTGATCCTCTACTTTCCTAAATCTTAACTTAAACATAAAAATCTTTCCTAAATTTTAAAACTCAAAATCTAAATATTTCCTAATTCAACTCTCTCCTAATTTCCTACCCTTCCAATCCATAAGTTTCCTAAAACTTTCAAATCTTTCTTTAAACATTAAGCTTTCAAATCTTTCCTAATTCAACACTTTCCTAATTCCATCTCTTTCCAAATCTTAACTTTCCAAATCCAAGTTTTTAAATCTTTCCTAAACTCAAAACTTTCCTAATCTCAAGATTTTTTTAAAATTCAAACTCTAAAACTTTTTAAACCCCAAATCTTTCCAAAATCCTAACTTTCTAAATTTCAAAATCTTTCCAAATCCAAAGCTTTCCAAGTTCAAAACTTTCTTAAGTTAAGACTTTTTAAATCTAAAACTTTCTAAATTCTAAGCTTTCCTAAAGCTTCAAATCTTGTCAAATCCAAAACTTTCTAAACTCAAAACTTTTATATTTTCAAAACTTCCTATATTTTCAAAACTTTTCTTAAAATAAAATTTTCTTAATTCAAACCTTTTCTAAATCTTTCCTATTTTAAAATCTTTCTAAAATTGAAAATTTTCCTAATTCAAAACTTTCCAAATTCAAAAATTTCCTAATTTGAAAACTTTCCTAATTCAAAACTTTCTTAATTCGAAACTTTTCAAAAATGAAACTTTCCTAATTCGAAACTTTCCTAAGTCGGACCTTTCCTAATTCATATCTCTCCTAAATCCAATCCTTTCCTAAATCTTCCAAGTCCAACATTCGAGTCCAATCTTTCTTAATCTCAAGTCCTTTCTAAATTCTCTCTTTCCTAAGTCTAGGTCTCCTAAAATCGAGTTTTCCAAAGTCAAGTCTTTTCAAATCTTTCAATCAAATTTCAATCTCTCAATCTTCTAATCCAATTTCCAATTCAATCTCTTTCTTCCAAATCAATCTCTTTTCAATCGGACTCTTGTCCAAACTACGACTGATCTGATTCCTCCAAAAGGATACGTAGGCAACCCTCATGGGTGCGGTCACAACATTTTTCAAATCTCGAATTCCACAACATTTTTCAAATTCTAATTCTACAACTTCTTTCAAATCTCCAAATTCAACAATCTTCTTCAGGTTTCCAATTCTATGTTCTATTTCCAATTTCCAATTCCAAAAATCTATTTTCAAATTTTAAAACTTTCCAATTTCAAATCTATCTTCTCAAATCTTTCTTCTAAAATCAAATCAAATGCTTTTTTTCAAATCTATTTTTCAATTCTCTTATCTTGCACTTGCATATTATGCATCATGTTAGTCTCTTTTCAAACAATGTTTTTCTAAAGTGGATAGAATTAAACAATAGTTAGTTGAACACTCTCATAGGTGAATCTAAGATAGATTGACATGTAGGTACCGAAAGGGCGGGGTAGGGTGATGGCTTAGTGCGCCTACCCTACACGTAACCAACCTCCGAACCTAGATCACTGATTTCAAAGACCAAACGGAGTTATTTTTCTAAAAAGGGCCCAATGTTTTCCAAAGGTAGCCAAACAACCCGTTTTCTTAAAAACCCTCTCTTGAGGAGATATTTTCAAAATCCTTTTCAAAAACCCTAAGTGTAGTCTTCGGATTATCCTTAGTTTTTAGGTGACCTAACTCACATTAATCAAGTTAGGTGGTGACTCCAAACTTTTTCTAAAAGCCCTTTATTCAAATCAATTTTTCAATTCAAACCTAGTCACACTCATTCTTCTAGGAGGGTGAGTTCTAACAAGAGAGTACAGCATTTTTTCCGCTTATGTGAGTATTCTCCGAGTGTGAAAAATCTGGGAGCGACAATGTGCATTGATACATTTGAGTATGATTTCTTATTCTTCTTCTAATATTCTTGCAATTGTTTGAATCTCTCTTGAATGCATGAGTTGAGAGGATTAACTTCATATGCAACTATCATAGCATTACAGTATCATCCTTAGCTATCTTTTATGATTATATCCTACATGAGTGGAGATTTTCCTTGTGAGCTTTAGATCTATTAACGCTTTTTAGAGTGTTTACATTTACTCAAGAATAATTTGTTCATCTTCCATTCATTCAATAGTTTCATTATGTTTGTTCTTGATTCATATGTTGAATACTGATTCGAGTTGTTGACACTTGTACTATTTTGAATTTCACTTTTATGTACTTCAGATATGAATCTAGGCTATTTTTCTTATTTCAAGCCACAGATTTTCTTGTTGAATATATTCCCTTGGAACCAAGTTAAACCCATATTTGAGGTGATCTTTGTTAAAATATACTATTGTAAAAGTATTCCCCTAGTATAAAGACACAAGTATCTTCACTTGTGAGAATGTCATTGAAAGAAGGGTTATATGTTTGCGATGTAAAAAGAAAAAGAAGAAACTAGCAAACAAAGCAAAAGAAGGGAAGAGCAAGAGAAAGAAAAGAAAAAAATAAAGAGGATAGATTTTGAAAAAAAAAAGAAAAAAGAAGCAAGAAAAAAAAGAAAAAAAATGAAACATGAAATGAAATTAGGAATTAGAATTGTGTCCTTAAAGATCATTACATGCCTTGATCACACATGTTTTGAACCATTTATCCTTTCCTTTTTTACCTTATACCTCTTGGCCAAAGTTACAACCGTACAAAATCCTAGTTAATCTGAATAGTACATGTCCGCGGATTCATTTTAAGTACAAGTTATATCTTGTCAATTACTTTGATTAGTGTTTAGCTTTAAATATTCTTTCATGAAGCTATACCAAGTCGAAAACACTTACACCTTATTGATTCTTGTTGTTGGAGTGCTCTTTTGTGTTTCATTATATTTAATTTATTTTGATGAGCTTTCCATTGTGAGTACCTTGTGTGTTCATTTTATTGTGAGCGTATGCCTATAGAGGGTTGACATCGAGACTTGAATAATATAATTATTTTACTTAATTATGGGTGAGCTCTAATGTGTTAATACATCACACACACACATTTACTCTCAGTTATATTATTTGAGATTTATTCTAACTTTTGTATTGAGTAATAAAGGGAAAGATGGATGATATATCTCGGATTATCTTTTGCATAAATTTATTTGTTCTAACTATCTTTCTTGTAGGTCATATTTTGATGTTTGTGGGTTACATCACTGGAAACCTTCACGAGACATCACTCGTCCACTAAGGGTAACCTAGGGATTTAAAGGCTTGATACATAAGCTAAATGCATTCGTGACTCTTACGAAAGTAAAGATTATGTTTTTGGTTTTAGTAGTTTGCTAGGGACTAGCAAAAACCTAGTTGGGGGGTGTGATTGTGCTTCAAAAATGCAATTATAAGGCATTACCTATTGCTTTGTTAGTGTTAGTTTATGATTTTGTATGTGTTTTTAGTTATGTTTTAGTACTAACTAAGTTTATTATGCTTTGTATAGGTTTTGAGCATAAATGGGAGAATTTCGGATACATTTTGGACATAGGTTTTAAGAGGATGCTGCTAGAGTACAAGTTGCTAAAGCTATGATACAAGCTGCTAAAGCACGCGGAGCTAAAACTTTGGAAGGCTACATCTCTTAAACCAAGAAGGCTATTAGGGCCCATAATATGTTCATTTCATACAACTTTTTTGAGATCTACAACTTTTGTGAAGGCACACTGGCCATCCGGGGACCCATCCGGATGGGCCATCCCAACGGGCAGTAACCTTGTTGGTGAAAATGTGAAAATTTTTCTAAATGTTGAAACCCGTCCGGAAGCCGTTCGGACGCCCCGCCGCGGGCTAGAAATTTTTTAGGGTTAAAATTAAGGTCTTTTTAAGCCCATAGGAGTTCTTTTTAAGGGAGAGAGAGTTCGAAAACTTTATAGAGAGTTAGGAAACCCTAGAATTATAGTAGTGTTAGGAGTAGGAGTAATTTTAAAGATCTTTATACCTTTCAAGAACTCTAATTTTTGTATTTATTCAGTTTTTCTTCATATTCAAGATTTGATGTTCTTCCAATTGTTGCAAGCCTTCAATATAATTTTCATATGTTTTCTTATGGCTTTAAGTTGCTAAATCTTTTCTTGGCATGGATTGAAAAGGTAAGTAAGTTACAAGTAGATATTCAATGTAGTTCTTTATTTTTCAAGATTTTAAGAACTTGAACCAAGATTTATTTTCTTGCCCATGAATATCTTTGAAAATAATATTCTTGATCATATCTAACATGTATGTATAGACTGATATGCAAGCAGGGATACATATACCTAGAATTTCTGATAATAATATTGATTATAATTGCATATATATTCCTATTAGGAGTATTTTAGAAATCTACTGTTCTTGATCAAGCTTCAAACATATTTTGTAGACAGGTTTATAAACTAAGACAGGTATGAATGGGACCATGGTATGAACACTAGTAAATAACTGAATATCAACTCCAAAAGGGTAATCAAATCTTAAGATTCTTTACTCACAACTATCTTGGGGACCTACTTGTAGGCCTATTAACTGGATCAGTCCTGCCAAGACCTTTTGCTTATTGTTATTTAATCAAGTTTTCTTATTATAAATTTATTTTCATTGTCTAAAATAATTTCTCAAACAAAATCTCAAATCAAAATTTTCCTTTACATTCTAGAGTTGTTTTTCTTAAGAGTTCTACTTTTCCAAAGTGAGTTTTACTATATTCCATCCATATTCCCTGTGATTCGACCTCGGACTTATCGAGATATTATTACTGCATCGCAACCGTACACTGGCGGATATAAATTGCATTATTCAGGGGTGATCAGTAGGTTCCCAAGATAGTTTTGATTAAAGAAACTCAAGATTCAATTACTTTTTTGGAGTTGATATTCAATTATTTACTAGTGTTCATACTAGTGTCTCATTCATACCTGTCCTAGTTTATAAACTTGTCTACAAGGTATGTTTGAAACTTAATCAAGAACAGTAGATTTCTAAAGTACTCTTAATAGGAATATATATGCAGTTATAATCAATATCTTTATCAAAAATTCTAGGTATACGTATCCCTGCTTACAAATCAGTCTATACATACATGCTAGATATGATCAAGAATATTATTTTCGAAGATATTCATGAGCAAGAAAATGAATCTTGATCCAAGATCTTAAAATATTGAAAAATACATAACTATCTTGAATCTCTACATGTAATTTAGTTACTTTCTCAATCCATACCAAGAATAAATTTAGCTACCAAAATGTATGATAAAAATTGCAAGAATGAAAATAATAATTAATGAAAAAAAAATGTTGCATTAAAGAAATATAATCTGGAATTCACAATAAGAACAAGAAAGAAAAACTAAAAACAAAAACTAAAGATTAAAAGATGCTCCCTTGAAGGATGAAAAGATTCGTAGCCTCCAAAGGTTGGATGATTTCTCCTTCCAAAACCCTAGAAAAACCCTAGAATTCTTTTACTCCTTTAGAACATAGAACTCTTAAACCTATTCTATCACCTCCTAATCTATCCCTAACTAAAAAGTGAATTAAAATATAAATCTCGTCGTCAGTCGTACGGTCAGTTCCCACTGAGTAATCAGATGGGCTGGGTTACTTTACGAAAGTTGTAGGTCTCGAAAAGTTATATGAAATCGACATATTATGGGACTGAATAGTCTTTCTGATTCGAGAGATATGGGTTTCGAAAGTTCCTGCTCTGTGTGCTTCAGTAGCTTGTACCACAGCTTCAGCAGCTTGTACCTTGGCAGCAACCTCTTGAAACCTACAATTAAATTACATTCAAAATCACTCCATTTAAGCTCAAAACCAACATAAAGCATAATAAACTTAATTATTATCAAAACATAACCAAAAATACATATATACTCATAAACTAATACTAACAAAGTACTAATTAAGGCCTTATAATTGCACTTTCGAAGCGCAATCAGTTCTCAAAATCTTTTTCCCAAAAATGGTGGTAAAAAAAAATTCATTATCTCCATCTTTACATTAACAATAATTTTTCAAAAATTGTCAATGCCATATTTATTCTTGAACCCCCATACTCTTGTCAAGATAATAGTTATAATGGTCATAAGGAAACCTTCTTTGAAATGGTCTCCAAGCATTAATCATATAAGCCATACTCTTGGCTAGAGTTAAATTTTCATAAAAATAATCTTCAAAAATGATGGTTACCAAAGTCTTTTGCATAACATAAATTGTTTTTCAAAGCTCTTTCCAAAAAGTGCAGTAAACCACATTTCAAAACCAATTTTCAACCTAATCCTAGGTTAACTTGACCCTAGTTGTCCAACCTTAGGTTAGCTTAACCCCTAGTTGTCTAACCCTAGGTTAACTTGACCCTAGTTATTCAACCATAGGTTAACTTGACCCTAGTTGTTCAACTCTAGGTCAACTTGACCTTAGTTGTCCAACCTTAGGTTAACTTGACCCTAGTTGTCTAACCCTAGGTTAACCAAACCCATAGTTAGTTAACCTTAAGTCACTTTAACCCTAGGTTAACCTAACCCGAGTTAGTTAACATTAGGTCACCCCTAACCTTAGACCAACCCAACTTAGATTAGTATACTTCAAGGTTCCAACTTATGGATCTCTTTTCAAGATTCTCCCTATTTAAAACTATTCTTGTAACCCATTCTTCCAAAACCTCCTACACTCCATATTTAAAAATGCCTTCAAAAATTCCCAACCCTAAGGTGTCCCTATCCTTCTCATGGTTAGGGATTCCAAGGGAATGTGAATATATCAAGAACAACCTCCAAGGTTTACCATATTAGAGTTCCAAAGTAGTAGGTGTTTTCAAAAACCACTTTCAAAAACTTTTCAAAGATCTATTTACTAAAACACTCCCAAAATCATACCTACCAGGTTTTCAAAGCATGACTACAAAATCTTCCCAAAACTCCCTTAAAGTTGTTCCAAGAGCATTTCAAAACAATTTAAAATCCCCTTTCAAGATTTTAAGGTTCCATCTCAAAACACTCCACTACCCGATTTCAAATCAAAACTTTCGAGTTCTCTTTTTCCAAAGTCCACAAAGCGTCTTCAAACTTTTTCAAAGACTCCAAAGTGTCTTTAAATTTTCCAAAGACCTCAATGTATTTTCAAAACATTCCAAAGGCCCTAATGCGCCTATTTGCCATCGGGCTCTTGTCCGAACTACGAATGACTTGATTCTCACCAAATGAGATACGTAGGCAACCTAAAATGGTGCGGTCATAACTTCCATTTCAACACCAGTCCCTTTTTCAAAAGTTTTTATCAATTCAAAGTTTCAATCTTAAACCTGTTCGAACTCCTATGTTTCCAAACATTTGCATCATACATCATTCATCCGAAAAGTAATGACTAAACCCCTTTTTCAAAATTCTAAAGTGGACAATGGTAACTAGTTATTCTAGTGAGTGAACAAAAAGGTGATTAGACATGTAGGTACCGAAGGGGTGGGATAGGGTGATGATCTTAGGATATCTTCCCTACACGTAACCAACTCCCAGACCATAGATTTCTATTTTTGAAAGATCAAAATGGAGTTATTTTCCAAAAGGGCTTAAATCTTCCCAAAGGTTGCCAAACAACCCATTTTCTTAAAAACCCTCTCTTAAGGGAGTTTTCAAAATCTTTTCCAAAAATCCTAAGTTTAATCTTCGGATTAATACTTAGTTTTAGGTGCCCTAACTCACCTTAATCAAGTTAGGTGGCGACTCCTATTTTTCTATAAAGCCCTTAATCAAATCAATTTCAAGTTCAAACCTAGTCACACTTATCCTTCTAGAAGCATGAGTTCTAGTGACAGAGTTTCGTGTTTTTGTCTCCGAGCTGAAAGGACCTTCGACCTCAAAAACCAAGGCGCGATAATCATCGAATCTAATTCAACCAGTGCCTTAAACCTTATGAGAGAGCAATCCATTGAACAACACCCCCTCCGAGCAATGCTAGAGGACTGCAGACATCTAACCAGAAGGTTTGGCTATAGTTTCAGCCACACCCTTAGAGAAGGCAATTTCTATACGGATTCATTAGCAAACATGGGGGTCATGGAGAATGAAGACTTGATCATCCTGGAGAGGCACCCAGAGCAACCTGGGATCCTCCTGCAAGCAAACTTAGTCGGTGTCATGTTTACTAGACCTTGATTTTTTTTTTTTCTGTTTTGTTTTCCTTTCTTATCTTTCATTTCCTTTACACCAAAAAAAAGAAAAAACGATAATGTAATCTAAAAAGGAACAAATAGATATTAAGAAACTCACCGTTTTTATAATTAAAAATTATTTGATTAGATATTTTGTCTTAAAGAAAAATGATTTTTTATTTGTATAGTGTTTGTTTGAATAGATATTAAGAAACTCGCCGATTTTGTAATTATGATTAGGTATGGATGGTACGCACGAACAAATCTACAATAGGCCAAGACGACGATGTTCAAAAAAATCTTATTATATTTAGTATAGATAAAGACTTAATTAAAAAGACTACCTCACAAAATGGTCCCCCTAGCTTCCCATGCAACTCTATTACGTAGTTGATAACCTCAACAAGGTCTTTACTGCCTCTTCAATTGCTGCCCCACAACTGACTTAACGTCGCCGACTTCAACTAATATAAATGTAGGAGCTCAGGGGCTAGTTTAGGGAGTCGCACCCCTATTTTTTGCACTTGAGCATAGAAAACACATGCAGTATTCTCTCGTTAGAACTCATCCTCTTAAAAGAACGAGTGTGACTAGGTTTGAATTAGAAATTAATTTAAAACTTTCTCTTAATAGGGTTTTTAAAAAAGCAGGTTGTTTGACAACTTTTAGAAAGATTTAAGCCCTTTTTTTTAAAATAACTCTGTTTTGGTCTTTTAAAAACAGCAATTCTAGGTTTGGAGGTTGGTTACATATAGGGAAGATACACTAGGCTATTACCTTATCCCGCTTTTGCGGCACCTACATGATTTATCACCCTAGGTTCACTCATTTAGAATCTCTAACTACTAAATGTCCAATTATATCCACTTTAATAATTTTAGAAAAAGGTTTATGTCATCACCTTAAGGATGATGTGATGCATGATATGCAAGTGTATGAAAAGAATTTGAAAAAAGATTTTGAAAAATGAAATTAGAATTTTGAAAAAGGTTGTGACTGCACCCATGAGAGTTGCCTACGTATCGCTTTGTTAAGAATCAGGTTAGTCGAAGTTCAGACTCGGTGTCCAATCGAAAATAAACACTTTGAGATATTGTTTGATTTGAAAATACACTTTGGGGCCTTTGGAAGGTTTGACGTGAAAAGGTTCTTGTTTTAAACTTTAATTAGAAGATTGAAAATTGAACTTTGATTTAATATTAACTTTGATTTGAAATCAAATTTGAAGTTGACTTTCTAATAAAACTTGAATTCAAAATTGAACTTTCAAATGAAACTTGGACTTGTTTTGGAAAGTTTGAATTGAACTTTAAAACCATCTTGACTTAAATTGGGGTTTCAAATCCATCTTGATTTAGACTTACGATTTAGAAAAGAGTTGAAGTTTTCTAACTTAGGGTTAGGGTTAGATAACCTAGAGTTTAAACATGCAATTGAAATAGAAAGGTTTGATTTTAGAAAATTTGATTTAGGAAAGTTTCAAATTAGGAAGGTTTTCGTTTTAGGAAAGTTTCCATTTTAGGAAAGATTTAATTTTGGAAAGATTTGATTTAGGAAAGGTTTGAACTAAGAAAGGTTCAAATTTGAAATTTGGAAAGATTTGATTTAAGAAACATTGAAATTGAAAATTTAAGTCTGAAAATGTTTGACCTAGGTTTAAGGTAACTTGAAATTTAAGCAATCCTAGGATCTAGGGTTTATGTAATACATTTAAATTGAAAAGATTGGATTTCAATTGAAAGAGAAAAATTTTATTTTTGAAAAGTTTTGAAAATAGGAAAAATTGACATTAGAAAAAATTAGAATTAGGAAAGATTTGATTTCTATTTCCTAAATAGAAGATTAGATTTTATTTTCAAGAATAGGATATTGGATTTGATTTCCTGTTTGGACAAGATTTGATTTGGCTTGAGATCGAAACACTTTAGTTTTAGAAATCTATCACTTTATGTGACTTTTGAATTAGGAAATCTATGATTTTATGTAGAAAATAATTTTAGAAATCTATGATTTTAATGCAAGTAGGAAGTTATGATTTTATGTGAGAAACCTAGGGCTTCCTAAATATGGACTCTAGGGTTTTGACTTGAACTTCAAGACTCAAAGTTTTTGAAAAGTAGATCTCTTAGAAAAACTTTTAAAAAGTGGATTTGCAAAACTTATTTTAGAAATGTAGAATATAGACTCTTGAAAGTCTCTTAAATATCTCATTTTCCTAAAACAATTCTAATCATGAGAAGACTAGAACCATTCTAGGGTTGTGATTTTAAAAATAACTAGGGTTTAAAACCCTAATATGGACTTTGATGGTCTCATTGAATGTAACACTTTCATAAAACAAGCTTAACCATGGAATAACTAGAATTATCTTAGGGTTGTGGTTTTGAAAACAAATAGGGTTTGAAACCCTAATATGGACCATGATGATTTTATTGAATGTAACAGTTTCCTAAAATAACCCTAAGCATGAAATGACTAGAATCCTCTTAGGGATGTGGCTTTGAAAATAACTTTGAAAATAGCTTTTTGGATGCATGTTTTGAAGGAAGCTTTTGAAAGCGATATTGAATACAATGTATGAACACAACAACCACAATACAATAGGAACGTGAACATACAATGTTAGGCTTCACCATATAACTAAGGGGGTCAAACTCACACCGCCTTCGATTGAACTTAAAGAAAATCCACGACATGATGACCTCCTCCAAGGCTTTCCTAGGCATGAACTAAGAATAGCCTAAGTGGACTAGGAGGGAGAAAAGAGAGAGAGGGATTACATAAAAGTACATAGAACCCTACCTTGTCTCCTTAATAGGTTGAATACTTTAATGGAGAACTTGCTTGAACTTGAGAGACCTTCAAGAGCTTTGAAAGGGCTGAAAGTTGGCCTTCAATAGAGCTTGAAAGCTAGGGTTTAAAGTGTATAAACTAGGGTTTGATTGTAGAAGGCTAAGGCTTGAGAGAGCCTTGAAAGAATTAGGATTTTTAGGGCAACCCAAAGTCTATTTTCAAAGACGCAGAGTTTCTAGAGCGATTTTTTGGGTCTGGAATATGCAGGGGGTGGCCTGTATTTATTGGCAACCAAAATTTAGCTCTAGGGCCTGTTGTAGTGGCGCAAGGACTATTTTTGGGTTGGAGCCACTAGTAGTGGTGCCAGCCCATTAAGAAGGTTGTTAAGGTCAACACGGCACAGAAGTTTGACTATTGGGATGCAATGTAGAAGATTTGGGTTCCTGTTCTAGTAACTACCATGCAATTTTTGGTCTGGCTTCACCAGGAATGACTCTGAAAAGTTCAAGAATGATCTGGAAGGTTTCGAGTAGCCAGACTTGGCCAGGAATGAACGGGAACCCCTAAAAGAGTGTTCCGGAGGTAACCGGGTTAACAACAAGAGCCGACGTGGTTGAAGAGGGTGACTAGCCCACCAAGGGCAAAAAGGTCACTTGATCCGGGGAACATCGGGATCGATTCGAAATGGTACATGAGAAGACTTGAAGGTTAGAAACACTATTAAGAATGCTCAAAGGGATTTTCGATTTGATACCTAGAACCGATATGGTTGAAAAAGGCAATCAGCCTACTAGGGGCAAAATGATCATTTCGCAATGGGGTTTATCGAAATGGACTCAGAATGGTCCAAAAAGGTACCTGAGGGTTGGGAATACTATTAGAAGCATCCCTGAGCCGGTGTTTTTTCCAGAGGCAATTGGATGCCTAAGGGCAAAATGGTCATTTCGACCGAATGCTCTCAGAATCAATCCAAAAATGACTAAAAGGTACTAAAAAGTGCTAGATTGCCTACAGGACAATCCTAAAAGGGTAGAATTACCACTATAAGGTCTTAGGTACCTTTTTGAGAAGAGTGTCAATGGGGCCTACCGGGGGCATTTTGGTCATTTTT
Source organism: Euryodendron excelsum (assembly GCA_033060915.1). Lineage (NCBI taxonomy): Eukaryota > Viridiplantae > Streptophyta > Magnoliopsida > Ericales > Pentaphylacaceae > Euryodendron > Euryodendron excelsum. The sequence continues at coordinate 25,271,119 of CM065385.1, read as the reverse complement.
CACTTAAATGAGCTAGCGGGCACTGATGTTGACATGGATTTTGAGTATTTTTGTCACTCTAACGGTGTGTGATGAGTTAGTTTCTAGAGGTATCTTGTCCTCCAATAAACATGCCACGGCCAAGAAGCATGCTTGCTCCCATGACATAAGGGGTTTGTTGGCATTCCCGATGTTGACCTGTTTGTGAGTGTTTCCATCACTCTGACGGTTATAATGTTTGTGAGTGTTTCCATCACTTTAATGGTGTGCGTTCACTCTAAAGATTACTGGAGAAGCTGTTAGATGGTCTTCTCGCGTCGGAGCCTTAGGTACTTTCCCGATTGACATGCCGAATAACAAATATTCTACTTTGACAGGCTAACAGGCGCTAGAAGTGAACTGCTCTACTATCTCAAGGACTTGGGTTCCGTCCCGGTCGATGAGTATGAAAGGACTTACCATTCTGAGGGGTTTTGTGTTTTCTCAATAAACATATCGTGTTGAATGGACTTATCATCTGAGGGAGTAACTTTTTAGAAAGACGTGCCAAATTGAGTTTGACTGGTCTAGACTGGAATTAAAACTGAAAATGAGGTTGAAATACTGATTTACCATTTTTAAGAAGACGTGCTAACTCGCATCAAACTGAGCAATGCTCCAAGATTATTTTGGTCATTTTTTCTTCTATTGGGCCTGGCGAATCCACGAAGTGGTTGATTAACTGGATTGAATTTTGAAAGCTAGTTTGGGCTTGCATATGTCTGTGACGTTTGAATGTGAGTCTAGTCAGGCCAGAGATTATTGAGCGAGCAAAAATAGAGTGCTTACACAATGTATAACCAAAAATAGAGAAAGAATAGAAAAGAAGAAGCAAAGAAAAAATATAAAGAAGGAAAGTATAGGTAAATTCTCAAAGATTATATTGTATTCTATTTGGTTCTATATTATCAATAAAGTCTTAGGTGGTCCAGAAGATCAACTCTTAATTGTTCCATAAGAATTAATATGATAAATATTTGATAGTTTCTGAAGAACTATTTACTATACTTTGTGTTGAGTTATTTTATCTGCTATTATTTTAGTTTTATAACACGTTATCAGCACGATACTCTAAGTACACACACATACGTATACATCTCATAGCTTTTAATGCTTGATGACTTCTGCAAAGTGTAAAATTTTTTTAGAATATAATGATTATTTAATATTCATGTTGACACGTGTTTTTTTTGTTTCAAGTAGTGTCCATTTAATTATTTTATGTGGCTTGAATATATGTGTAGTCTTAATAATTTTGTTCTAATTTAATCTTATTATTTTGAAGACATAACATTCTAAAAATGTCGACTCTCACAAAATTAGAATTTGTCGTCATTGACATTTATGGTGATAACTATTTATCTTGGATCGTTGATGCTGAGATCCATTTGGTTGCAAATGACCTTTGGCAAACAATAATTGAAGAAAATGATGCATTCCAGCAGGATCACGCTAAAGCAATGATTTTTCTTCGTCATCATCTCCATAAAAAATTAAAATCTGAATACCTTACGATAAAAGACCAATTGACGTTATAGAAAAAGTTAAAGGAGAGCTACGAGCACTAGAAGACCATAATCCTCCCAAGAACCCAATTTAATTGGATGCACCTGAGGTTGCAAGATTTTAAAACTGTTAGTGAGTACAACTCTGCGTTATTTAAAATTAGCTCACGATTAAAGTTATGTGAAGAAATTATTATTGATGAAGGTATGATGAAAAAAACATTCTCCACATTTCATGCCTCTAATGTGCTCTTGTAACAACAATATCAAGAGCGTGGATTTAGAAAGTATTCGGAGTTAATATCATGTCTTCTTGTGGCTGAGAAAAATAATGAGTTGCTAACGAAAAATCATCCGTCCCGACCTACTAGTTCTGCCCCATTCCCTAAAGTGAATGCAATCTCATTTAATGGTCGTGGATGCGGATGTGGTCGCGGCCGTGGCCGTGGCTGTGGCAAGATTACTTTTCAAACTCGTGAAAATTATAGTGGAGATAACACTTATCATATGAGATTTAAAAATATCACACTATATCACTAGCAGTGAAACAACTCTAAAGTAAAACAAGAAAAGGGAAAAGGCTTATAGAATAAACCTCCCAAGAATTATGAAAATGCTTGTCATATGTGTGAAATAAAAGTACATTAGTCACGTACCTGTCATACGCCCAAACATTTAAAAAAATTTTACTAAGCCTCAATTAAAGATAAAGAAAAAAATGCAAAATGCATTTTGCAGATTTTGATGGCCTAGTGGATATTACGCATCTAAATATTTGAGATTTTTTTAAAGATGCTAGTGAAAAAATAGAATTTTTAATTAGTGATGAGGATGTTCACACTAATTAATGTTATTTTGTAGTTTATTCAGTGTATTATCATCCTTCGTAATATTTTCTTCATATGCTTTTTTCTTTTAATGAATTTACTTTTTTTAAATAGGCAATTTCAATATTTTGTATATAAATGCATGGATCTAACCAACGCATTGATTATTTTTAAAATGAATGGTGAAGACACATATCTAGTCAACAGTGAAACAACACACACAATTCTTCGAGAGAAAAAATATTTCTCACACTTGACATTACTTGAAGCTAATGTCAATACAATATCTAGCACAACAAAATTGATTGAGGGCTCTAGAATGACCAATATAATATTGCCAAGAGGAACAAAACTATATTTTGATGATGCATTGTACTCTACTAAATCTACAAGAAATTTGATCAGTTTTAAAGATATATGTCGTAATGGATATCATATTGAGACAACAAATGAAGATAATGTAAAACAACTCTACACTATTTCTTATATTTCAAGAAAAAAATATATATCAGAGAAACTTATTGCATTGTTTTCTGCATTACATTGTACTACTATAAAAGTTAAGAAATCACCTGTAGTGATGCACCACAAGTCCTTTAACCCCAAGAATTTTATATTACGATATGATCGTTTGAGTCATCTAGGATCAACAATGATGTGTCGAATTATTGAAAACTCACATGGACATTCGCCAAAAGACCAGAAGATTCTTTTGTCAAATGATTATATATGTACTGTCTGTTCACAAGAGAAATTAATTGTCAGACCATATCCTTCAAAAATAGTTATTGAATCTCCATCATTTTTATAAAGAATTCAAAGAGATATCTGTGGACCAATACATCCTCTATATGGACCATTCCGTTATTTCATAATTTTAATAGATGCATTCACACGATGGTCACATGTTTGTTTACTTTCTACTCGAATATTACTTTTGCTAGACTTTATACTTAAATTATTCGATTACGGGCACAGTTTTCAGAGTACCCGATTAAGTCAATACAACTAGATAATGCTGGAGAATTTTCATCTCAAGTCTTTGATGATTATTCCATGTCAATAAGAATTAATGTTGAACACCCAATTGCTCACACCTATACATAAAATGGTTTTGTAGAATCTTTTAAAAAAGACTTTAGTTACTTGCTCGACCTTTACTTATGAAAACAAAATTATCTGTTTTTGCTTAGGAACATACCATATTGCATGCTGCATCATTAGTTCGTGTCCGACCAATCGCTTATCATCAATACTCACCATTATAACTTGTCATTGGTTAACAATCAAATATTTCTCACTTATGAGTTTTTATTGTACTGTATATGTTCCAATTTTACCCTCAAAACATATTAAAATGGGCCCCAGCATCGACTGAGAATTTATGTTGATTTTGATTCTCCATCTATTATTAGATATCTAAAATCCTTAATAGGTGATGTTTTCAAAGCATGTTTTGCGGATTGTCATTTTGATGAGTCAGTCTTTTCACTATTAGGATAAGAAAAGATGTAATTAGAAAAGTAACGAGAGATCAGTTAGAACATCTCAACACTATCTCATATGGATTTTTGAGTGAGTCAATGTGAATCAGAATTTTACAAAATTATTTATTTACAGACCATTATAAATCAATTGCCTAATGCGTTCACTGACACAAATAAGGTGACAAAATTATATATACCAGCTATTAATACTCCAGTACATATTAATGTCCCTATAGGACAATCTATTATTACAGCAACAAATGAATCTAAAGTGCGCTTGAAAAGTGAGAGGCCTATTGATACAAAAGAAACTACTCCCAGAAAAAAAAAGAAGACATAAGTAAAAATTTATATGCAACGTGGTGCTCCTGAAGAGACTATAATATCTAAACTTTCTGAAGAAGAGATTCCTAAAAAAGAATTCCTAAAAGAGGAACCTCCTGAAGAGATATTTCCTTAAATGAAATGGGACCTAAAAATAATAAGGTCTCAATAAGTTATATGAATACAGGAGAGTTAGAATAGAACTAAGATAGCTATCGACAACATATTTTCATTTAAAGTAACTCTTGATAGTGGCAGAAGTAATGAAAAAACTAAACCATAGATAGTCGATGAATGTTGACAAAGAAATGATTAGCCAAAATGGAAAGATGCTATCAAAGCAGAATTAAACTAATTAGCACAATGTAAAGTATTTGGACCTATAGTCCAAACACCTGAAAATGTAAAACTAGTTGGCTATAAATGAGTATTCGTTAGAAAGCGAAATGAGAAAAATAAAATAGTATGATATAAAGTACGACTCGTATGACAAGGTTTCTCGCAAAGATTAGGTATTGATTATGATGAGACTTACTCTCCTGTAATGGATGCAATTACATTCAAATTATTTATTAGCTTGGCAATCTCTGAAGGATTAAATATGCATCTAACGGATGTAGTGACAGTCTACTGATATGGAGATTTGAAAAATGACATATATATTAAAATACCAAAAGGGTTTAAAATGCCTGAAGCACACGTCTCAAAACCCCATATAAGCTTCATTGATCTTTGTACGGATTAAAACAATCCGGTCGTATGTGATACAATCATCGAAGTGAATATCTCTTGAAAGAAATATATGTAAACAATATAATTTGTCTATATATTTTTATGAAGAAATCAGAATCCGAATTTGTTGTCGTTGTAGTCTATGTTGATGATTTGAATATTGTCGAAACTCCTGAAGAGATTACTAAAACTGTTAATTATTTGAAACAAGCGTTTGAAATGAAAGATCTTGAGAGAACCAAGTTTTGTCTTGGACTATAGATTGATTATTTATCAAATGAAATTCTTGTCCATCAATTGGCATATGCTGAAAAGGTTTTAAAATAGTTTTACATGAATAAAGCTCATCTATTAAATTCTCTATTGTTTTTCCGATCGCTAGATGTACAAAAAGATCTTTTTTTGTCCTCTAGAAAATAGTGAAAGACTTTTTGATTCTAAAGTACCATATCTTAGTGCAATTAGTGATTTTATGCATCTTGCAAATTGTACAAAACCTGATATAGTATTCTCTGTCAACTTATTGGCAAGATACAGTTCTACACTAATACAAAGACATTGGAAAGGAACTAAGCATATATTGTGTTATTTATGAAGGACAACTTACATGAGTTTATTCTATTCAAAGGAGTCACAACCTAAATTAATTGACTATGCAGACGCCGACTACCTTTCTAATCGACATAAAATTCGGTCTCAAACTGGGTATGTGTTTACTTATGGTAACACTGCTATATCATGGCGATCTGTGAAGCAGACATTAACTGTAATATCTTCAAATCATTCTGAGATAATTGCAATTTATGAAGTAAGTCGCGAGTGCATCTGGCTAAGATCTATTATTTAACATAATCAAAAAAGTTACGGATTATCTACAGTCAAATATACATCGACAATATTATACGAAAATAATGCAGCTTGTATTACACAAATTAAGGGAAACTGCATCAAATGTGACAGAACGAAACATATTTCTCTAAAATTCTTTTATACACATGAGCTCCGGAAAAGCGGTAATATTGATGTCTAGTAAATACGTTCAAGTAATAACTGGGCAGACTTATTTACTAAAGTACTACCAACTGTAACATTTGATAAACTTGTGCATGACATTGGTATGCGCCATCTCAGAAATCTTTCATAGAGGAAATAAAATTCTTATTGTTTAGGGAGAGTTAAGTACTGTACTTTTTTTCTTCGCTAAGATTTTTTCCCACCGGATTTTTCTAACAAGGTTTAATGGGGCAATTTTAACATACCTAACAAAATATATATTGTACTACTTTACGGTCATCCAAAGAGGAGTATTATGTAATGGATGACCTCAACAAGGTCTTTGCCACCTCACAACCAACTCAACGTCGTCGACTTCAACTATTATAAATATAAGAGCTCAAGGGTTAGTTCAAGGTATAACTAAAAATAGAGAAAAAATAGAAAGAAATGAACAGAGAGAAAATATAATGAAGGAAAATACAAGTAAACCATCAAATATCATGCTATATTCTATTTGGTTCTATACTATCAATAAAGTCTTAGGTGGTCTAGAAGATCAATCCTTAATTGTTTTAAAAAAACTAATATGATATGTATTTTACAGTCCCAAAGAACTATTTACAATATTTTGTGTTAAGTTATTTTATCTGTTTTATACTATTTTAATTTTATAATAAATTCTCATTTTTAACACAATGTTACTTGCAATGAGGCCTCATTTATGATTTGCAAACTCGTTCCCCTTTAATTAAAATTAGTAGGGAATCGGTCACCTTGGGAGACTAGGACCAAATTTAGAAGAAGAAGAGACGCTGCTCTCAATACCATTAGGAGTGTCCCCTTGATTGATCAATCAGTTGTATGTAACAAAAAAAAATAATTTTGGTGGTGTTTTACTCTCATATCTTAATTAAGACTGGGGCAATTATTTTTTATTTTTATATATCAAATACAACTGGTATTTAAATAATTTCAATGAACGGTTGATATAATATCGCCATGTCATTTTGAAAAATACAGTTTGTACTTAAATTATGAAAATTATATTTCAGTTGATAAAAAAAATGCAGCTGTATTTCATTTCAAGCGTTGATATTCATAAACAACTTTAAGTACAGCTGTATTTCAGTTCATATGATAGCATATTTACTTAAATTATATTCTAGTTGATATGATATCGCCACGTCATTCTCATGTGCAATAATTTCAGTTGATATGCAATAATTTTAGTTGGTATAAACGACAACTATAATTGAAAAGATGTTTCATCACGTCATTCTGATTATGCTTTGTTTTGTTTTGTTTTCCATGCAGTTGCATTTAAGCCAATCCATGAGGCCCAAGTGGCCTTTTGTTTTCCCCACCAACCAAACTAGGATGGTCCGGGGCCTACTGTTTTTCTCACAACCTTATAAGTCCAAAGTGCAACCATATTGTTTATCCCACCCCTTTAAGCAGTGTTTTTGTAGTAAAGGTTGAAAATATTTTTAAAGTAAAAATTTTTAAATGAGACTTTTACATTTTTAATGTTAGTATAATTTTTTGTTTTAAATTTAATTTTTTTAGATTAAAAAATATTAATTTATTTAATTTTTTCTCTTTTTAATGGAGTACTCATCGATGAATCACAATGGATTTAATTATCCAATAAAAATTAATTTTTGATTAAATGTTTACCAAATGATTTGACTAGCATAATATAAAATTGATGATTCAAGCAACAAAGTAAATAATTTACTTTTTAGTTTTACTGTAATAGTTACTCATAGACACATAAACAACTATTCAAAAGAAAACCAAACAAAATTCGATATAAATAAAAATATAAAAATATTACATCAACAAGCCGTTTGATGATGTTATCGGTAAGATTTACTAGTTTATTTGTCAGCTTGAAACTTTTGTCTTTGTATGAGAGAGAGAGAGTGTGTGTGTGTTGTGTCAGGGTTTAAACTTCTAAATATGTATACGAGAGAGAGAGAGAGAGAGAGAGAGAGAGAGAGAGAGAGAGAGTATGTTGTGAGAGTTTAAACTTCTAAATATGTGTACTTTGGAGAGAGAGAGTCCGTTGTATAGGTTAGACATTTAATTTTTCTTGTATTAATGAAAGTGTATGTAATTATATTTTTTTAATAGTTTTTTCAAGTTAATTAGAATGATTAATCTGGGACTTTTTTTTATTTATAAGTTTTTATCTTTCATTTGAAGTAGGCCTTTTTTTATTTTATTTTCTTATGGGTTCTTTCTCATTTAGACTGAAGTTATTTTTCTTTTCTTGTGGGCCTTTTTTTTCTAATTTAGATTGAGGTTTGTTTTTTAAAAAAATATATTTCAAAATTATACAAAATTTTAACTATAATAAGTAGGTTTTTAAAACTTAGGAGTCTTCAAAAATTAAGAACTTAAAGCAATTAATTTGATAGCTTTACACTTGAGTTGTCCTTGTCAACTCATCTCACATGCAATTACGATAGTATTCATTGCAGAAAAAACTATATTAACCAATATAATTGCAACCAGTAAGATCAATACCAACTTTATAAACAAATATACCAATTAGGTGAAAAATATCATTCTTCATCTCAACTAATTTTTGAGCAGATAAGAAATATCATTCTTCGTCTCAACTAATTTTTGACAATATCCTTCTTCATATATTTTAGATGGGTATGAGTTTGGGTTGGATTAAAAAAAATTTTAAATGGGTATTGTACAAAATTTATTTTTAATTGAGTCGGGTAAAATAATAATTTTTTTTTCAAAATCCAATGGAGGGGGCTCGGACAGGTGTGGTCGGCCCCTGCCTCCAGGATTAAGTTAATGTGTTACATGCAGGATAAAAGCCAATCTCCAAATTGCGTATCCAAATTCCTCTTTTGCACAACCAAATGCCAAAATGCGTGATAAAGCCAAACACAAAATCAGTGACTTAATTCACGAAACAAGCACAGCCACGAAGAACTCTTCACTTAAAAGTTATCACAAATTAGTAACACAGAGCGCTAGCTGAACTAGACCACGTATATATGAGCTTAAATGTAGATGCTATTGAATCATAAGCATATCTAAACCAAAACAAGAAAATCACAAAGTGCAAGAAAGCATTGGGGGATGGATAGCAAGATTAATTATCCCATTGTGGCTGACCAGCCTTGCTAGTTTGATGTTAATAGAGTGACACAAACACTCACAAGGGCTTGAAAGATAGAAAGGATTTTGATGGATAAACACGTTATCAGCCAACTAGCACAGGGAGAAAAGAGAGAAACTAGTCCAGTGGTAGCGGCCCTTCACCTCTCTCTGTTGATATTCCGTGTGTACATATGACAAAACACTGCTGAACGGTGGAGAATCCGGAGGCAATGCCAATTTAGACGTCTGCAATGCCTCATAACAACAAAAATTGAAGTGATGCATGTAAAGGAGCAATTGTAACCGTGCTACTAATCGTCTCCTACAACCTGTTAGGAAACATCTTGGTGTAAATTCAATTAGCTTGCATTTGAATCCAAGTATTCGTGCATTCTCAATTGCCAAAAAAAAAAAAAATAAGTTGTTGTATTCTTACCTTCAAGTTCTTTCTCACATCCTAAAATGGTAGCCTCCTTTTTAAAATTTCAACTTTAGCCAGAATGCTTGAGAACTCGAATTTTTAAAACATCATATGTCACTTTGATGGATCAATTAATTGTGATTGATAGGCAATAAAAACAATAATTTGTGATGGTATTTTACTATTATGTCTTAATTAAGACTGAGGGGATATTATTTTAAAAGAAAGGAAAATTTTCTTTTTTGCCCTCTATATTTCATGTATATTTATTTTTACCATCGTTGTTTCAACTCTTCTCATTATTGTCTATTTTATCTTATTTATGTCCTCATTTTAAACATATTATTTCATACATATTTTTTAATGTACATTTATGCCACCTATTATAACTCTTTATAATTTTTTTTATCTATTTTATTTTTTTGGATAAAAAATTTTCTTATTTATGTGAAGGCTATGTTTCGTGTAGTTTCATTTATCATTCTTATTTATGTTTCATGCATTTTCTCATTGGGCTGCATCATCCACCCACACGACAAGACTAATTGAAATTTGACCTTGGCAATTTGTAACATATGTTTAAATGTAATGCTATACCAATAGAGTTTTTTTGTAAGGGATTTTTGCATTGAACATAGTTGTCATTCTCGATCAATGTACCCTTTTCTATAATTGGTGCGTTTCATATAGGCGCATTGCCACTGTATTGAATTATCACTATAAGTATTAAATATTTATCAAAAATATTTTTATTTATTTAACCTGACTGAAAATCTAGATAGATTAGTTTTGAAAACCCAAAATAAAATAAAATAAACCAATTGACACAATGAAGTTTTGTTTATATTTTTTTTGGCTAATTATAAACTTTTTATAATATTTAGACCAAGAGGAGAAAGTTAAGCTCTACAACATAATACTAAAAGAAAGATAATTAGAAAATTTAGCAAACTTGATGGACATATTTCGTTTTCTTTATGTTCGGCTATGAAATCAATGTCTTTTATTATGAAAAATGAAATATGTTGGACATATTTCATTTTTACCGCTGCGCTACAATGGCTTTGGCCATTTAAAAATACTTTTTCGATGGCAAACATCCATTACATAGTATGAAATGAAGACTCGAGGAAGAAAAAATTGGGATGCCTTGTACCCTTAACTACAAACCGGGAGTCCAAACCACCCATTCCATGGGGAACTATATTCTACCCCAGTTCATCGAAGCCAACTTCATTTTACTGAAGTACAAATCTTTTACATGACGAATAATCATTAACTCATGTAAATTGATGCTAAAATACAAAACATTGTCCCTTCAATCAAGATGAAATCATCCTTTAGACTAAAAGCTCAAGGAGACAGAAAATTTGTGAAATGTTCTACACTATTTCTTTATTAAGAGTGTTCTTACTCCTTTTTTCTTCTTCTTCTTCTTCTTCTTCTTCTTCTTGTTTTGCCATTTTTTTTCCAGGCTTCTGTGGGACCTCTTATCTTACATTTCCTCCTGAAGAAAATTATGCAGCCAAGCACTCCGGACGCTATGAACAAATGGGTTGCAAGAAAAGTTACGTGCCTAAAATTTGCCGATCACCAGTGCGGAAAGACAATCTTGAAATTAAAGTTTTTAAGATGACATTGGAGAACATCACTCTGGTCCTGGTTGTAGATGCAACTAAGGAGCTAATGAGCTAAAGTATAGTTTTTAAGATGATTGAGCTCTCTTACTCTGTCTGGCCCTTCCCCTTCATTAGTATTCTCACCCTTTCTGCCTCCTCCCACCTCTCTAGAGAGGCATACAGGTCTGTTATCATCACAACATAATAGCCATTTACATTTGAATAGCATCAGGGCCGTTCCACAGGTCTGTTATCATCACAACATAATAGCCATCATTTACTGGGTCAGCTTGAATAGCATCAGGGTATTATTCAAGCCGTTCCACAACCCCCCCCCCCCCCCGCGCGGCGGGTGTAATTTAAAAAGTTAACTACAATTTCTATAGGTTTTCAGTTTTGTTTTAATTATTTTCCTACTTAATTTCCATTTTCCATATATTTTTTAGTTGCACCTCCTGCTTCTATTTTTTCTATTATATTTTGCTTTGATTTCATGTTCATAATATGCAAAATAAAGTAGACAAGGTACAAAAAAATACTGATCTAGTAAAGTGATACCTAAATCTTGATGTCAAACACAAAACACAAATCTCCTAATTGTCTAGTCCTCCCCCCAACCCCCACACCATTTGAATAATTGTAAGTTTTGAATTAAAATTGAGGGTGTTGCATTACTACAAGACCAGATGGGAGATCCTAGATCCCTTTGCTTCACAAGCATGAGTTTCATTATAAAATCATCAAATCATCCACTACTCACAATATTCAAAAGTTCCAAATCCATTCTTTTCGCCAATGATATAAGCCATTGCAATATTGAAAACTTTTCTCTTTCGTCAGCTCGGTGAGTTCATAACTGTTAGGTTGGTTATAAACACACAGACATATGATGATTGACATGCCTTTTGTTATCTTTGATATAAATATTGAGAAACAGCTTTTATCGGGCCTTAACCCTCACGGACAACTGAGCAATTAAAAGGCTCAAATATTTAAATAAATTATAAACTCAGACGTTTTGGATTCGATTGTTACTGATACCAAGTGAATTCGTATCCGAGATTTACACTATCAAGATGGGTCTATCATGACCCTACTCAGAAGTGATTTCCCATCATAAGTATAAATAATAAAAAACAACTTTCACCCAGACCCTTGATAAGATACGTATAGGAAAAAAATTAGATGATAATGCATGTATTTTCTTTGTTTGGCGGATTTGTTAGGTTGTGAGAATATCTTAATAGGAATAGTATTCTATTGATTTCAAATTGACAAGTGACTCTTGACAACTAATACAATAAAAGGAAACAAACAAATAACGTTCTTGACAAGTCCAACTTGTACACCTAAAAGAAAAAGAAAGGAAACAAACAAAATACAATAAAAGAAAGAACCAAAGTTAAGCTAGAAGGTCACATGCTTTTAGTGTCTCTTGATAACTAATCTCCCCCCTTGGTCCCTTAACCATCTAATCCTTGTCTAATAACGTTCTTCACAACCCATAATGGCACGTTGCCAGAGCCAAAAATGATATTTAAATAAAGAAAAGTAATGAGAAGGCCAAAACACCATGGCTTAAAAAATGTGCTAATTTGCTTGGAAAGTTATTGCACTTACCATTGGTTTCCTCATTATCCTTGGCTCTCACCACTAGTGAACATTCACGTCGGTGAGAACAAAATCCTAATATAAGAGACAAAGTTTGGATGCTCTAGAATGTCATTTGCCATCTATTGGCCATGTAAGGGCAATAATTGGTCTTTTGATGCTTTTCTCCTTGTATTTAGCTGTTTATGTAGGATATTAATTAATTTTTGCAAAACACCTTAGAATTGTATTAGAGATTGGGGCTTGGGAGTAATGGTAATATTAATCTATTGTGATCTGGATATGGGTCCGAAACATGATAATAATATATTCACACATAATGTAAAATTGTATACTGAACTTTATTTAAATCTTATACCGTCGAGAGACTCATGCGCGGAACTTCTCTTTTTTACCATATAATTCCTTAGTTTTCCTCTCTTTGTATTAACTATTTCACCAGATGAAGTGATGTTATATATTAGAATTGACTCCCGCAAAATTGAAATTTACTTTTTCATGAATATTAGTTTCCAAACGAAACTTTGACAAAAAGATTATTTTATATTCCACCAATGATTGTGAAGATAAATGGTTTAGTGGTTTAGGTTATTCTAAGGGTCCTTTTCATGTTGGGGCAAATTTCTGAAAATTTTATTGTTAGACCCACCACTACCAAATTTGACCGAGAAAGTGTGTCACAAACGTTGAGATTTTGACTAGGGCTACTTAATCTATTATGTCGAGATTTGTGGTGGCTGCTTCTGTTGTAGCTTTATAATTAATGTTCCTTTCCTTTCTCCTCTTTTTTAACGATCAGAGTTAAACTTGTAATTTAAATTCTCAAGAGTTCACTTTTTATAGAAAAATACTATTCTTTAAGATGTATTATTCTTTGAGATTAGTTTATACAAAATTCATCAATTCATGTCACTTGTCTTTCAAGCAATGTTAATTTTAGTGTGAATAATTAGGTAACTCATCCTATTATAAAACTTCATTGATGGACGATAAAATTAGATGCTTCATTGTACATTGTCACGCTATATAACAAAAGAAATAATTAGTTGGAATGCTAATTTCACTAATGAAAAGGCAAAGTCAGTGATTTCAAACAATTCAAACTTGAAGATTTGTATGGTGAGACTCCAACAATCCATCCACATGCCCCTAACATGCATAGCACTATTCTAAAATTTCTTTTTTCCTTCATTAAACAGTAATAGACTTGCATCTAGACTTTCCTTTGAAAACTACTATATAAATCTAAATAATGAGTGTTTGACACATTTTTTGCGAAACATGGTGCTTACTCAAATAATTTAATTATCGTTACATATTTATCCTTTTTAACTGACAAAGAACATATGTCAAAATCATCAATAGTGTAAGAGTTTTTTGGAATTATACAAATATGAAACGACTTGAAAAATGATCAATAGTGTAGGAATCTCTTTTCTTATTATTCATAGATATACATTGTATATTTTTCTTAATAATTTAATTGGGAACATAATTATGCGAGGGGATGGCCTTTTTGTAATTTAGAAAAACGGGAGGACCTTCAATAGTTGACCGCTTTGCCTTACCGAGCTTTATGGGCGAGAAACGACAGCACTGGACCACCACCACTTACTAGAGAGAGAGAGAGAGAGAGAGAGAGAGAGAGGAGAGGAGAGGACTGTTTGTAATTATTGCAGAGCATTCTTCCAGTACCCCCATATTTACAGACAATAAAAAAAAGAAGCTTCTTTTTAGATTCGTTCCCAGCACATTTCTCACTTCTCGTCAAATAATGGAATTCAAAAAGCCCTAACTTTTGATTCTTCTCAAAGGTACTTCTTCCTCTCCTCCAATTGTGCAAGTATATGTAAATATATGTGTTGATTTTGGATTTCGTTAGTTGGTAGATATGGTTTCTGTAGCTGTTTTAAGTATTCCTTAGATTCCGTGACAGGGGAGATTTAAATTGTTCTGCTCTTATGATTTGGTTGGTTTTGCATTCCATTTGCTTGATTGGGAGGTACTGGAATTAGTGATGTTGTTTGGTTTGGTGTGAATTTGAATTTGTGGGGGAATTCATATCTCTGTCTTTCATTCTTGTTGTTTGGACTGTAGATGTATAATCTATGTGGTTAAAGGATTGGAGACGATATCAATTTCCTTGGATTTATTCTGCCAGCACCTAAATATATTTGTGAATAGTGTTAGACAGAGATATTCGTGTGAGTATATCTTCACTCACTCCCACTGGAGACACGCCGTCTCTGTGAGGTCTGTGATGGCCTTAACGGAGACGACTTTATTTGGAATGGTGGCTTAGCAGAGCAAAACCATTCCTTGAACCCTCCTTCGTCAATTGAAACCACCACCACCACCACGACAACAATGACGGCAAGTTTGAAATACTTGCTGTTGGGAATGGTTTTGGTGAAATACTATGGCTGCTAACAAAGATAAAGATGCAAATGGGATTTGCAGGGGGTCAACTATCATTGTTTATTGTAGTGCCATTACCTCCAAATCAACCTTGCTGGCTACTAGTACCATTACAAGTTATTTCCCATTCACTTTCACTATTTTAATGCAGACAGATCTCTACTCCAACCATTTCGGGTTTTGCTTTGATTCTTTTATAGGATTTGTTGGATTGGTGGGTTTACATCGTTGGAAATTATGACAAAATGAGAGGGTCAGTATTAGTTGGGAAACTGAGAGGTAGGCAATGTTTTGATGTAGTGGTGATTCTGGTTGTGATTGGGGTGTCAAAAGGGTTGATAAAATATGATGGCTAAGTTATCAAGAGATGCTGGTAATGGTTTGGTGTAGAAATAACCACGGAGCCTACCAAAAAAAAAGAAAAAAGAAAAAGAAATAACCAAGGATGATTAGGTGGTGTGATTGCTGGAAAAATTGTTAAAGAAGGTGCTTGCTATAGTTTGGTGATGGATGTTATAGCCATGGCTGCCAAACAAAGAAGTGACTGAACATAGAAGTTTTTCCAAACTATGGAGTTTTAGATAGAATTAAGTCTAGAATTTTACTCAAGTGAGTTTGAGAAGGCAATTCAAAGAAAAAGGCAAGCGGTCTATAGCCTTCAGAGGTTATGTTGATCTAAGGTACAATTGAGATAGATATTTAAGAGAATACATATATATATATATATATATATGTATATGTGTATTGGACATAGAAAGTAGAGAGAACAAATAAAATAGAAAAAGAACAGGGCGTGTCAAGTGGCAACCGTGGTGGTTTTGTCACTTGGAGATGGAGGAGCTGGTTGGAAGCTGGAGTGATGGGGTTTGGTTTGGTTTGGTTTGGTTTAATAGTGGTGACAAGAGAATAGTATGTGGTTGACATCGATAGAGAGTTTGATGGTAGCATTGATGAGTTGGTGAAGTAATCATGTATTGTGTGGTCATGATGGTTGCTGTGGCAGCAGGTGGAGAGATGGTCAGGCATTGAAATTATTGGTGGGTGGTTGGGGGTAGGGGTAGTGGTGATGCTGGTTTTTGGGGGAGGGGGGCAAGGGCAATTTTGGTTGAGACTAGTTTAGCGTACATATTACAGGGCTGTCAATTGCTGCAGTTTTGGCTGGGCCTAGTAGAGTCCAAGATTCTAAGCTCATCCTAAAGAAAAAACACCCGTACTATCCCAAAGCTTAGCCTGTGATTAGAACATCCCCATGCCCAAGCTGGGCTCAATTCTCTTATATGAGATATTACTTGAGTCTGGGCCAGCCCAATCCGAGAGAGAGAGAGAGAGAGAGAGAGAGAGAGAGAGAGAGAGAGAGAGAGAGATTGTTTGTTCGATAATGTTGAACTTAGTTCGAGGAAAGTATTAACTACCCCATCTCTTCTAAGTTCAAACCTTTCTTTTATATTATATTATATTATGTTCATGATTCTTTCTTTTGGAATAGAAGTTGGCCACCCCCACTAATGTTCATTGATTCTAGCTGATTTCTATGTTCAAACTTTTCTTTTGTAATATATTATCTACATAGTTCTTTCTTTTGAGTATTTAGCATTCCATATTAGAAATCAACTAGAATCAATACTCAAAACACTCTGAAATTGGCTAATCTAGTAAATTTTGGACCTTATGCTTAATTTTCTTCTAGAATTTTAGTACATTATTTACTTTTTCTTGGTTTTGTAATCTATCTTAATCTGCTTACAAACTAGTGAACCACATTTGGTAACAATAAACTGGCTACTTCTGTTTGCGAGAAGCCTTTATTTCTAAACTTGAATCCAGCTAAAAAATTTATTCTTCCATGAAGCATGTATTTTTATAATGGGGTCTGTTTGCTTCAGGCTCATCAACATTGCGGACGACAAGGTCCACGATTAGGTAGGAACCTTCCACTATGCCTCAAAATTGTCCCAAAAATGGTCTAATTACACTTTGCACTTTGCGTTCTTTAAGTGTTTTGGTCTGCCAGTAGAACTTTGTTAAACCATCAATACATGGCAGCTTTATTCACCTATGCCTCCTCGGCTGAAGCTTCTTTTCTTAAGGTTGATC
The DNA here is from genome assembly GCA_033060915.1 of Euryodendron excelsum. Classification (NCBI taxonomy): domain Eukaryota; kingdom Viridiplantae; phylum Streptophyta; class Magnoliopsida; order Ericales; family Pentaphylacaceae; genus Euryodendron; species Euryodendron excelsum. The sequence continues at coordinate 25,253,935 of CM065385.1, read as the reverse complement.
TAGCTTAGGAATGCTAGCTTGAAACCCAGACTAGTGGAGCACTATATATATATGTGTAGGTACATGCATCGACATATCCATTTGGCAGACACATATGAAGCCACATGGGACTCCCAAATCTTGGCCACATGTTGAGCTCTGATGGGCGACACCCAGACAACCAACATGCATGAGCCTCCCTGGTCAAGCTATGCTAGGCCAAGGGCGGCATACATGATGCCTTGTCATGAGCCTACACTTAATGCCACTCTAGCATCCCTTGACTTGGTTAAGGGAGGCCTCTCCTCCAGCACACATGGTCTCTAGCTCGAGGTAAAGGGCCGATAACCTACCCCCGAGCACACCTTCCATACCTTGAGCCCCTCTCCACGAGCTTTGAAGCCTCTAATGCTCTTCTTATTTATACTTCAAGAAATCTTCACACACCTAGGTTATGGCTAATGTTTTGGAAACCGAACCAGACCGGCCTTTTTGACGGGTCCAAGAAACTGTCCGGTCGAACCCTTTAAACCTGTTAGGATAAATCAGCACGAACCGGAACGACCCGCCGTTCAATCATCAACTTGTTGAACCAGGAATGGTTCTTTATAACCTGGCAGTTCGTGAATGGATAAAAGGGGAGAAAAATTAGGCTTTCTCTCACAAATTCACCCTCAGTTCGCAATCTCAGATTCTCACGATGCAGCACTAAGGCCCTCCATCTCTCTCTCTCTCTCTCTCTCTCTCTCCACTACTAGAAGGCTGAATCTTTGGCAGCCTCTTGCAGCCTTGCTTACAGTTTGTGGCTGGGAGTCTTGGACCTGGTGTTTCTCATCTCAATCCCAAGCGGCTTGTGCTCAGTGCCCATTGCAGGAAAGCATCCTCCAGCAACTTTGTGGTCTCTCTCTCTCTCTCTCTCTCTACAGTCTCCACTTCTAGTTATTGTTCTCTTACCGTCTTACAGTTCTTAATTTCTTTATGCTCTTGTTCTCTTATAGTTCTTCATTTATTTGTTCTCTAATTTCTAAATTTTTATTTTGCAATAGTTCACTTCAAATTTTACCTTTTTAACACTGCAATTCTTGACTTCTCCATCTCAAATTTTACCTTTGACTTACTTTCATATGCAACCCTGCAAAAGTAGCACAAATTTTAGATAGATTTCGGAAAATATAAAAAAAGAATAAAGTTCATATAGCTATTTGTTCACTGAATATTCAATTTGTTTTTGTCCTTTTCCTGTCTCCTCGTCAAAAAGACGATGATGTATAAACTGTAAAATTGTATACCTTAAGCTGAATTCAAAACCTAACACCAGGATCCATGTATAATGATTAAGCAGACCTATGCATCAATTCAGATCAGATTTAGGTGCGAATTTATCTCACATTTTTTGAAAGATCGTGTACATTATTGCTTCTACCAGTGCAGTGAGATTACATGTTTTAACAGATTCTGCCAGTTTCAGATCTTTATAGTATCTTCATATTTGAAACCTATTGGACTTGGGAAATCTTACATGTTTCCATGTGAACAATAATTATATTCTATTGGCTTTAAATACCTATGGGTGATGAACAATTTTGGTGTTGCTATGTAGATTTTAATCCAATCCATTAACAGCTGCTTTTCATTTCTGCATTTAGATATAAATCTAATCTGGTATTTAAAATTTGAGTAAATTACACTGACCTCCCCTGAGGTATCTGACAATGACATGCAGACCCTTTGTGATTAAATAACACTGACCTCCCTTGTCAGTATTGTCTGCCTAACACCGTTAACTGAGTGTTGCCTCCTATGTTTTTACCCTCATGATTTGATTATATTTTCCACTTCTTTTAACCAGTTCTCTTTTCAATTGCAACACCAACTCACCATTAATCACAAAATCGGACCCACTAATAGTGATAGACCCACCCGGCATCGGCATCGCCCACTACCCATTCACCAATCGCTACTCTTTTAAATTGCAACACCAACTCACCATTAATCACAAAATCGGACCCACTAATACTAATAGACCCACCAGCCATCGCCATCGCCCACCACCCATTCACCAGCGCCATCACCATTGTTGGACCACCGCAGCGCCATCGCCATTGTTGGACCACCGCTCCCCCATTCTCAGTAAACCCATCTCTTTCTCTTCTCTCTTCTTCACCATCATCATCATTCATCACCATGAGCGTTGCCTCTGCTTTCTTTTCCCTCTCAATTTCTCACCAACCCCTCTCTCTAAATCTCTCCACACTAACCCACACCAATGGCTAGCATATGTAAATATGTATATATATATGAATGCATACAATAAAAATGTTACAGGTCGAAGACGATGATGGTGATTCTTCGATGTATCACTCTGCAGTGCCATGCTGGGGATTGCCATGATGCCTATGATAGTGGGGATGGTTTGGGTAGCTGGATTTGGTTTTCAACGGTGGTGTCCTGAGAAGAGAGAAATCAATTGAGCAGTAGGGGGTTTGGGCCACCAATGTTGTTGGCCAAAGACACAGGTAGAGAGAAAAAAAAATGGAGAGTGGGGGGGGGGGGGGGGGGGGGGGGGGGGGGGGGGGGGGGGGGGGGGAATAGAAAAATGGCGGCACCTGTGATGGGGCTGTGGCCGGAGGAAAATGGAGGGGCTGGCTGTGGTGAGTTTCTCTTCCGATCTCAGAATCCATAAAAAGTTCTGGCCAAAACTTTAAGATTTTGATTTACAAAAGTTATACTCTTGCTCTTGTGGGGCTGTACATAGGTGAATATATACACACATACGAATGTACAAGTGTGTATACACTTCGACTAAAAAAAAAAAAAAAACCAGAAAAGGCATGATCCATTCCCCACAAATCAATTCGTAAAATTGGTCTTTATATCCTGTGCACTCACTCAAAAATAGTTTCCTCCAATGATGTTTGAGTGATACACCACTAAAGGTGAATGAATTAATGGTTCAAGCATGGTGCCAGCACCTTTCATCACCCCTACCCAACGGGCCAACACATGAATATGAATCGCCTTCTATAATCTTTTGCTCTTCAAAGTCCCATGTCTTCTACAACGGTGAAAACTAAGATCGAGTGAGTGAGGTTTTTGGGTCTGTTTCTGATGTGGGTTGACGTAGCGGGGTATAAGCTTGTGACAATGGTATTCTATACAGAGAAGAAACAGATGGGTGAATGATCTGTCTATGTGTGGGTATGAAAGAGAAATAATTGCAGTGATGCATTGTAGGTAAATTCTGACAAATAGGAAAGAGATGTGTTAGGTCGTTTAGAGAGATAGGGTAAGCTCAGATTTATTGTCAAGTTAAATAAATACTTGGTTGATTGAGTTAGCTCAGTCTTGTATTATTGATTCATATAATCTACTAAATTAATAAAAGGGTAAAATTGGTATTTGAAAAAATAATGAGATGATGTTAGCAAAAAAGGTCAATAAGTCTAGCGGCAGACTAATGATTGGGGAGATCTGATACCTACAATTAAACCAGAAGGGATGTCAGTGTCATTTTTTAAATCTCAAGGGTATTGTCTGTTCTTGTTAGATATCTCAAGGGAGGTTAATGTAATTTACCCTTAAAATTTTAGTGCCTATAATAAATTCTAGTTCGATTCCGATTGAATCGACTGTTGAATCATTGACCCATGGCTTTTTGGATCGCGCAACGGTCTGGTTTTCAAAACATTGGTTGTGACTAAGAAGTAAGGATACAAACATGGACATGATATGACAATTTTAAAAAAATAGAGGACATGACACGACAAAATTATTTATATTTTTATATTTTGTACAACAAAATATATTTTTTATACATCTTTTTTATTTGTTATGTATTTAATTATGTGTAAATGATTAAGAGTACTAGCCTATTAAGCCACACTTGGGTTTACAGGCAGTGGCCCATTGATCCTAAATCCATGATAACCGCTTGGGCCATGAGATCCACCTAACAAAATAAAATAGAATAATCCAAGTATTCTGTCTTTCTATATACAATAGAGAAGAGCCATTAAAAAGATGAGTAGTCTTCAAAAAGAGAAAAAGAAGAGCATTAAAAAGAAGCAGCAATCTTTAAAAAAGGGAAAGAAGAGTCACAATCTCCTAGAAGAAAAAGAGAGCAAAGGACAAAAAGGAAAAGAAGCGAGCATGTCTTCCTCCTCCTCTTTGTTAGATGCTCAGACGAAACTCTTTGCACCTCTTTGTTAGATGCTCAGACGAAACTCTTTGCACCTCTCACCCTCTTTCCTCCTCCTTGTAAATTAGATTTATAGCTCCTGCAAACCAAGAAGCAAGTTAACAGTGTCCTAGAGGTGTGCCTGGGTAATTACACTTTACCTTCTTATAGTTTGAGCTAAAATCAGATGACTTCTTCTGTGGTTTAAAAGTGAATACATGACTTCTCTTTGGTTTGAACTTATCTGCACAATGCATGAAAACCGTTAGATTTAATGAAAATTCTGTCATAAGGGTATTTTTGTCATTTTATATCTCCAAATTAGAACATAAAAAAGACAATTTAGCCCTTTTATGCCAAAATAAAGTGTTGTCGCTCGAGGGTTATATCGTCTTTTTGATGTTCTAATTTAGACATATAAAATGACGACAATACCCATATGACAAATTTTTTATTAAATCTAACGGTTTTCATTCATTTTGGAGATAAGTCCAAACCACAAGGGGGTCATGTGTTCACTTTTAAAGTACAGAGAAGTTATTTGATTTTGGCTCAAATCGCAAGGGGGTAGTGTTATTACCCCAAAAAATTTAGGACACGGGGGAGAGCGTGTTCAACACGTGTCCGACGAGTGTCGGTATCTGACATATTTTGTACATGGATATGTCGCTCTGCCAGGCGTGTACGTGCTTCCTACATTATGAGCGTGACCTAAGGGACCCTCCAAGGTCAATAGTCTCAATGCTATGGTCATGGGATGCCCGAGCAAGCATGACCCTGTGCGGGACTGTTAGGGACTTGTGGATTGAAGGCTAGAATTGTGAGTTCATCAAGGTGCTCGTCCCTCCCTTAAAGGAACCTGCCCCTTGATAGGTCTCATGAGGGAGAGACCTTCATTAAAGGACATCTAGAAGAACACGAGCATTAATAATGGTCAACAATCTTTGCAAAGCTCAACTAAACCTTCCAACCAACTCTGAGAAATTCAGTGCTATTGGATCTGGTAGAGCGAGGCAGTCGCCCCTGAAAACCTGATTGCTCTTCAACGGGTTGGCTCTCTCTCCTAGATTCCTTCTACTATAAAAAAGGTCTCCCCTCTCTCCAATAACAAGAACGACTGAAGGATCGATTAGACACAACATTGTCAATTAGCTCACTGCTCACTCTCTCTCTATCTACCAGATCTCTCTCCTTTTTGCTCCTTGATCGGTTGGTTGGTGTCATAACTTCCCAAAGGGCATTTATCAGCCCATTCGGACCGCGGTCACTCACAATATGAAAGATTTGGAAACCAAACTATGTCCTAGAAATACAAAAACATGTGATTAGAATCACAGTTCTCTAATGCATATCCACTTCCTTTTATTTTTGGGGACTAGAAGGTGGGTGGCAAGTGTGTTAACTATTAGTATTGAAGCTATACACATAATTGTATTGTGGTGCTAAGCCAATTGACATTCAAGAAAAATATGACTTGACTCGTTCAATTGATATCTGTTTTTCTAATTGTTTTCATACTATATTACAAATTTCTTAAAATTTCTTTTTGAGGTACCCAAGTGCATTTGATTGGTCAAATACACAGAGACACACACAAACATACACTTACCATGCCCACCCCCCTCTCTCACCAAAAAGGTTGTAGTTCCTTGCTTTGGGCTCCTATTGACTGTCTTGGCCTTCTACTTCATAGTAGTGTTCCAGGTGGAGGGGATGGGTGGGAGTTGATTCATGTTTCATTGAGTCAACTTGGCTAGGCCTACTAGAAAGTGGACAATACTGAGAACACTCTTGATTGAGATGAATCAGTCACATTATGTCTTCTCTTCTTAACGGTATAATAGACATCTTAAACCCCTTTGAAGGGTATGATTGACATTGCAAGTATATTTTACTTAGCATAAAATGGACATTTAAGAACAAATTATTTCTGGTGTCAATTGCTATCTATACCCAATTACTCTCCACATACAGAACTGATTAAGCGGTTTTGGGTCTGAGGCGACAAAACCAAAAATTTTTTGGGTTCTTTCTAGGCCCTTAATTTCTTTCAAATCAGGTTTACATTGCGTAATTGATGGGTGATTGACCACTACCTTAAAATGAGAGTACTTTCTTTCTGCAAAAGTTGTCCAAAATCAATGGTCATTGGTTTTTGTGCCTTTTGCAGCTGTTGAAAACTATATGACTCTTTGGTCCTTTCTGCTTCCCTTATTATTTTTGACTTATTGCCATGTTCTGCAAAGCTTAAAGATTTTCCAGCTTACCCATGGTAGAGGCTAGTATTTGTTATTAACAGGCATTTCAAACCAGAGAAGGAACCAAAGAACACCAGTAAAGGTACCTAAAAAGAATGTGTAATTTCTACTGACAAATGATGTCATAGAAACTACATCTGATTTGGTGCAGTATAGCAACATCATTCCAGGAATTTCATCTGATTTGGCTAAGAGTGGTGAACAATGATGTGCTCCATTCTTCGTTGTTGAGTGACCCTGCGGCCCCTTTCCTATGCCCACATACTGGCACTATATGCTACATTGTGCTAGATTCATCTCCTCAGTGGGTTACAAAATCTGTCCTTTATTCCAGATGGCTTCTGGTTTAATGTATCATTTTTATCATCCATCTCTCTTCTGATCTAATGCTGGAATGTTCTGCAGAGATGGGGCTCACTCATGCATTCAGAGAAAACTATGCATTTTGTTGCATTGAGAACTGGGAATAAAGTCTCTCAGCTTGCACAACATCATGTTTTTTTGGATGGAGCTGGTTTTTGCAGTTATAATATTGGCATGTTTGCTTTCGTTTGTATCACCTGATCCACAAGGTATGATATTTATCTAATATCTTAATTTCTTTAGATATTGTGTTTAATGCTAAACATTGTTACTCCATTTTTAGTGGTAGCTACACTTATCCTTAAAGAAAGTGAAAGAAGTGGGGCTAATATCTGTTGGTCTTTGGGCATCATTATTATAAGATATTATAATTTCTAGTTGAACCGCAACCTGATAATCTCCTTCCTCGGTTCTCTCTCTCTCTCTCTATATATATATATATATATATGTACCCCACAAAGAATGCACATTATGCTATTTACTTTTCTTTCTTTCGTTTTTTTTTTTTCTTGTTCTTCTGTTTTCCATTTTTCCTTCTTTTTTAATTCTATGACACAAGACACATAGACTGCACAGATATGCAAGCACAACAAATTTTGAGAGTATGGCAGGGATACGTCATGGACACTATTTGTGTAAATGTCCAGATTTTTGACTAATTTTATCTATTTCGGTGTCAACACTTACATAATGCGAAATATGACAATCTGAAAAATCATATTGGTATCAATATCACATAATCATGTTTTTTTTTCTTTATAATTGTTTTCTTTCCCAATATTAAAGATTTTATTTTACATGCTTGACTTGTGGTGGCTGTCTAAAATGTCAAATGACTCAAATTTTCTTCTATTTATTTTATTTCTTGTTGAATGTTGAACATTTTTGGAGTGTGTTGATCTTACTTCCAAGCGTGTTGGATTTTTTTATGTGCCTTTGGTATACGTGCATTTGATCATAGGATCAATTGATGAAGCTGTGGGGGGCCACAAGAAGATAAGATGCCCCTTTGGCTTTATCAGTACCATTATTAGTTTCTGTGTCTAGTAATAATCTTTAACATTGCTGAAAGATTTTTATCAGTTCCATTATTAGTTTTTGTAATTTTTAGGAAGTTTTTATGATTTTAAGAAGTGGATTTGTTCAATGAGACCACTATGCAAGCCTAAAGAATGTTAATGAAGATTACCTCAAATTGTTGAATTTCACCTCAAGGTTGAGGATTGCCATGAATTTTTTTTTTTTGTCAGTAATTTTTGAGGGTTGCAATGATAGATTGAAGATCTCATCAGCATTCGAAAGTTTTAAAACTTAGGACGAGTTTTTTCTATAAGGGGCAATTCAGGCACTTTGATACAAGGACCATGCAACCTTGCAGTTTGTTGATCAAGTAATCGGACCAACAGGAATATGACGCGATTCTTCGGCTTTGTTAGCAATTGTAATTGTGAATGACTGATTAGTCCAAAAACTTAAGGTTTTAGGGAGGGTATGACTTAATTATTTGTATTTTCGACATGCTCCTGGTGTGTGGCCGGACCCTTCTTCATGGATGGGCCAAAACAGTGCAATTATTATATCAATGGGTAGAGGGCAAGATTTGAGTGTAGATCCTTCTTTGATACTATGTTAACAAAAATTATTCTAAAAGCTTAAGCTGTTAGGGAGGGTGCAATTTAATTGTTATAATCTCAACAGTAATGAAAGTCATCGGAATTTTGGAATCTTTTCGTTTATAGATTGTTTTATGTAGAATTAGGAAGTTTTTATTATGGGTGTAATAAGATTACCCCCCCCCCCCCCCCCCCCCCCCCCCCCCCCCCCCCCAGATGAACAAATTAGATAGTAACAAATAGACTGTAGCCTGTGTTCTCTCTGAGTCTCTTAGCCACTCCTTTTTTATGTCTCTTCTCTTATGAGAGAGAGGTTGGAAGTTGCTTTTGTGCCCTCCCTATCCTTTTCTCTTTTTTCTTTGTCTCACACTTCTCGTGCAGGTGAGAGTCTTGGAATATGCAATATGGCCTCTTCTCTCTCTCTCTCTCTCTCACACACACACACACACACGTGCGCGCGTGCGCGCACAAGTACACCAACTTGCACTGAGTGCACAAGATCAGACTTCTAGAAAAAAATCAGCATACTTTATTTTGTCACTAGGGTTGAAGAAATTCTTTTGAGGGCCATGTTGTATTTCTCTCTCTCTCTCTCACCCAAAAAAAAAAAAAAAATTCTTTTTTTTCTTCTTCCTTTTCCCTTTCACTATATGCTTATTTATTTATTTATTATTTTTCAAAAAGTAATGGTTTCCAAAAATTACTTGGGAGACCTCGGTTGCATTGACATTGCTTCCATTTGGTGAAACTGTCTAAGAAGCGATAACAAAGTGTCCAAAATTGTGAAATGTATTTTCACACTAAGGGTGAAGATACGGACACAGGACATGGACGCAATGTTTTGAAATAGACATGCTGTCATGGCTAATACTGAAATGGCAGGTCATGAACATGGCAGCGACATGAAAATATATGAATGTAATTCTAATACATGTCTAAGTTATATAACTTCGATTAATGTTTTGCCCCTTTTTTAGTGTACTTGGATTGTGTACTTGGGCGGCACCCACCTGGTGCCTTTCATTTATACATCTCTTTACTTATTAAAAAAAAAGATCTAAGTTTCTATATTGAGAATTATATAAAGTGGAAAGTGAAGTTCAACAAGTTCATTTTGATTATTATTGAGAATTATATCTCTTTGCTCTTATAGTATGTTTTTTCTTTTACAAAGTGATCCTGTCCTATTCTGAAAAGTGTGTATTGCATGTGTCTTGTGGTATCCATCTGGATAATGCAAGTTTTCTTTATAAGAAAAAAAAAAAAAGAAAAGCTGCACACTTTGGAGTGTGTTGGGAAGGTTTTAATATGGGTTGGCAAAGAGTCCAAAATGATGGAATTTATATTTGCAATGAGATTAGTAATAGATGGGATTTATTTCATGCGTTTTACTTGACCTCTTATATTTGCTTGTATATATGCTTCGTAATTCTCACTATTTAGGGGTGATTCCTTGATTCGATGGTTAATCACGAGGCCCTGTTTCAGGGGATGCCCTCAATGCATTGAAGATTGCAGTGAATGCTTCAACTGATCAGCTCACAGATTGGAATCCAAATCAAGTGAATCCTTGCACTTGGTCCAAAGTTACCTGTGACTCCAATAATAACGTCATTTATGTGTAAGTAACGCACTGGTTAGTTTTTGCTTTCCTCCTCACCATGATATGCATGCTACTATAATGTCGACAGCATTTTGATGAGGTTATGATTTATGAATCAAGTCTTCACTCTTTAGTTGCCTATATTCAGACCTTAAATCTGGTGTCTGATTATGTATATTATTTGTCTGCAGATCATTATCGTCCATGGGGTTTTCTGGATACTTGTCCCCTAAAATAGGAGCTCTGAAGACCCTTCAAACACTGTATGTTTAGAGATTTACAGGCTGGTGCAATTAATTTGCCTGAGCTGTTTGTGTTAACTTTTAGCAATGAACAATTATTACTGGGAGGGTTGAAGATTTCATACTTAAATTCTACTGAATAATATGATGTATGTTGTATTTAATTCATTTTGGAGGTAACACCCTGAGATCATGTCACAGGACACATAAATAGTGTCTTGTTTTCAGGATTTTCCACCATTTTCTACTTTAGGGACTAGCGATCTTGTTTCTATTGCACCCTCATGCTAAGCCTCAATGTTATATCTCCATTGCTTTTGTATCATCATATTTTTTGGTTTGCATTATGTGTATTATGCATTGTAGAGGTGACACTGTGAGACTATGTCAGAGGACACGTGATGTAGGATGGAGCCCAGTAGAGGCTGCTCAATGTTCCCTGAATTAGGTTTCTCTTTTTGACTTGCACAGTTCAATTCTCTGTGATTGCACATAACAGAGACACCTTACAGCTGGTAAAATTTCATATTTGCTAAGACAAACCCTTCTTGGTACTGGACTAATACCGGAACATGGCCCCCTGGGGTTCAAAGAACTTTCTGATGTGTAGTTCTTAATGAATCTCTTTCCTCTGTCTAGTGACTCATATGCAAATGAGATATTTATCACTCTCATGTCCTCCCATTAATATGTGTTGTTTTTATTAACTGATACATATTAGACACCTTCATCATGCAGTTCACTGCAAGGAAATGGCATAACTGGCGAGATACCGAAAGAGTTTGGAAATTTGACAAGCTTGACTATGTTGGATCTGGAAAATAACCGATTGACTGGCGTGATACCATCTTCTTTTGGCAATCTCAACAAGCTTCAGTTCTTGTATGTAATACTTTCTGCATTACATCAGTATTTCTGTAACACTTTGTATCTTCTAGTTAGTTTGTTTTGGAAGTTTATCGTTAGAAGTGTATTTACTCGATTATGCAAGTAGGTTTCTGAATCAAAACAATCTCACGGGGGCTGTCCCTGATTCACTGTCACGTCTTCCAGACTTGATTAATCTGTAAGTGGTCAAATCATGTATGATTCACATCTGATTCCCTTTAGATTTTGTTATTTAATTGTGTTAAATTTCTTCTACAATTAGAATTCTGGTTCGTTTTCCTGTGAGGATGTGTAGTCTGACACCTTTTGCCAGCTTCTGACGACATAATTGGAACTTTCTTTGCAGTCAGCTTGCTTCGAATGGTCTTAGTGGTCAAATACCTCCGCTTTTATTCCAAGTTTCGAAGTATAAGTATGAACAACATTTTTTTTCAGTGATATAAGCTCCTAATTCAGATAGTCACCTGGAAATTTGTTCACTGATTTGATAATTCTATGCTTCTTAACTCTCTCTCGCTCTCTCTCTCTCATCCTCATCAGCATTGAAATTGATTTGACATCTTTTACTTATTTCAGTTTTACAGGGAACAATTTGACTTGTGGCATAAATTTCACCCACCCTTGTGCATCTGATAGTGGCGGTAATAGAATTAGTTTCCACACAACTGTACTTTGTGATATTGGAAAAATGTGCAGCTGCTCAATTTTACTGTTCATCGGCAAGCTTATTTTATGACTTGACTGTGTTGGCAGGTTCTTCTCATAAACCAAGGATTGGAACTATAGTTGGAATTGTGGGTGGACTTCTAGGTCTTCTTGTTTTTGGAGGCCTTCTGTTACTCCTATGGAAGGGCAGGCGTAAGGGATACAGGCGTGAAGTTTTTGTAGATGTTGCAGGTTTGTGTTGCTTGTTAGTTTAGGAGCAGATTGAATGCCAATGCTGCTGGATAGTTGATAAGCTGGATTTTATAAGCTCATACCTGATGCAAATATGAATATACTTTCTAACCCATTCAATCATTGCATCAGGTGGTACTCAAATGTGTGCAGATTTCTGTAAATCCAGTATGAATCCACTCTCTGCACAAGTCTTAACCTTTTGTTTTGTTTTCGTCATTTACACCAGGAACCAAACCGAGAATTAACCCTTAGTTTCAAATTTTAGGTGTCAGACTTATGGATCAAAGTTATTATCCATCGAGTCGTGAAATTATTTTGTGACTGCTCTTCTACCTGATGTCAACCCTAGCTTAGTTTATGCCAAAATCCTGGGACAGCTATTAGTGGCAGTAGAGGGGACCTGCCACGAATTTTTTTGTTAATGCTGTTTAGTTGCTTGATCCTGCCACAAATCTTGGTCGATTCTGGTTAACAGTTAGTGAAACCTGCCCTGTTGGTTGTGCAGTTAAGCCAGAACAACCGAAGAGTAACTGCTTTTTTTCGTTGGGAATGAGTTTAAGGCTCGGGTGGTTTAGCCAGCAGTGCCAGGAGTTTCTAAGGAATACAATTAACTTATTATTTATTTTCAGATTCAACAAGCATATGGAGTGACTAGGCAGTTACAACTCCGTTATACTACATGTTGTGCTTTGTTTATTACTTTATTGCATTCGGTTTTATACGTGGTTTATTATAATTTTGCATGCATGGTTTATTATAATTATGTTAGTCCTGTTGTGTACTTGACACATTTGACACTTTGTCTTGTTAATTTGTATTCCCCTCTAGCTTCTCATGAATTTTGTTCTTGATAAATATTAATTTAGGTTTTAATTTGATGTGAATTGAGTTCCTTTGGTTCTTTCCCAATGGATTCTTTTTGACCTTGCATGCTATTGCTCAGGTGAAGTTGACAGAAGAATTGCATTTGGACAACTGAAAAGATTTTCTTGGAGGGAATTACAGCTAGCTACAGACAACTTTAATGAGAAAAATGTCCTTGGACAGGGTGGTTTTGGAAAGGTTTATAAAGGAGTGCTTGCAGATAATACAAAAGTCGCTGTGAAACGATTAACTGATTATGAGAGTCCTGGTGGAGATGCAGCATTCCAGCGTGAAGTTGAGATGATAAGTGTAGCTGTTCACCGGAATCTATTACGCCTAATTGGGTTCTGCACAACACCAACAGAACGCCTTTTGGTGTATCCCTTCATGCAGAACTTAAGTGTTGCCTATCGTCTACGAGGTAGTAGTTCTTTAACTTATTTAACTAAATAAGAGATGCTAATAGAAATCCTTTGTCAATGGTTTATTTAAAATATAGGCTTATTAGTGTTATTATTATTTTTTTTCACCATGTGAGTCTGCATGATAGGAATATATTTTTATGTTTGTTAATTTTTTTTAAAGTTATTTACTTTTTATTTCTCTAGATAAAAAGTCTGCATGTAAGTAATAAACAGTAATTGTGATGCAGCACAAGCACAAGCACAAGCATGAGGCAACAACAAAGCAGTGTTAGGTTTTTTAAGTGTTGGCATTTTCTGTGAGCAAAAGCACTTTGGCTTATAGATTTTTTTTAGTCTAATTGAGTCTTAAGTGTAAATACAATCAGAGAGCAAATCAGAAAATCGGTGAACAAATTGCTGACGTGTGTGCAAATGGACAAGGAAATGTTCACACAGAGCTTAGGAGTTCAAATAGACCAAGAGGGCGTTCGAATGGCAAGATTGGGCATTTGAACCACTGGTACTACGAAAGACTATGAACTTCGATTCTTAATTCTGTTTTTGGAGTATGAGTGCATATCGAATTGGAACTTGCACTTTCTAGTTTCTTGAACTGTTTCTACTATAAATAGGAGTCCAAGAGACTACTTTGGAGCATCTACATGGATGTATGAATATCTAGAGTGGATCCTAGTGCATCCACATATATTAAGAGATCACAGATATAGCTGTAGGATGTATAATTGTATTTAGAACTTAAATTATCTGTGAAGTTCTGGGCAGTGCTTCAACTTCTTGAAAGCATTTGTGGTGGATTCAGATCAGTGCTTGTAGGAATTTAACGGCGTTATGGTGATTCCATACTTAATCAAGGGCACTAGACCGTATTGAGGGACTAATAGGTACAAGGAGAGCACACTCAAAAGTTCGTGGTTGCGACACCTGGAAGCGTGGGGATGCATTAGGGTGGGGTATGTAAGTGTGAAGTTGTAAGTTTTCTATAATGCATTTATTGACTGGCTTAGGGTCCTGAAGTTTTTCTGTTTGGGTTTTCCATCTAAAAATCGTGTCTTGTGATTGTTTGCTGGCTTCTGCATATTTTGGTTTGACATATGATTACTGCATGCACGTAGTAAAGATTAAGATTAATTAATTAATTGAATTAGACCAATCCTCAAAATCCGTGCTCTAGGAATTAAATCTTTCACAGAAAATTGAGGATAAAGGTAGAATAGTTCACCAATACAAGCGGCAGTAGCAAGAAATGAAGAGAAGGCCTTCAATCTGTTTCTCTTCTTTGAAATCTCTAAAAACAATTCTCTGAAAACTGACCCCAAACTCTAATTTGGTCAGCCCATTCAAACCACGACTAGAGTTGCTGAATTACCCATCTTGCTAGCAAAAATATACTAAAGACTATTACCTACCCATTAAAAATAATTACTATCCCGAGAACAAGAAGGTCATTAATGAACACCTAAACTTTATAAATAACAAAAATAAATTAAATTCCACTGCCCACTGGTTCCTGGACTCCAGCTTTATTTCTATATTTGTAAATTTTGAAAGTGTGCTGCAACTAAGCTGCATCAATTCCCCGTGGCTGTTAAAAACTCAGCTCTGATGAGTTTGGCTAGATGTGCATCTGATAAAGAACTCGAGTTAGCTGTTACAACTCCATTAGAGATACCCATCTATTTTCAGTTGTCATATTTCCTTGATCTACAGGATACCCAAACAATCCTTTCCATCCTTTTTTCTTTGTTGTACTCAACCGAATCAGCACACCATACGCTTGTCTACATTTGCTTGTGACAGATCATGAAAAACAAATATGTATTTGAGGTTTCGTCCTCTTTAGATGGATGTACAAATAAATATTCAGAACTAGATCAACTTTTTCAAGTGCATGAGATAGTAATCCAACCCTATAAGAGTCTTATAATGCTTGAATAGATGGAATTGCCATGAAATCTTCCCAAATTGATCAAAGTCCAATTGTATGTTGTTGCCCAAATAATACTCCTGAGTCTGAAGAATTAGCATCCCAATGAATTTCAAAACATCAAAGCATTCGACTTGAGTAATTGGATCAGCGATAAAAGGCGGAATGCACTTGCCATGGGCATAGCACTAATTGGGCTTCCTGATCAACACCTCCAAGTAGAACATGAATTCCGAACAATCACCCCTTGGAACTTTCATCAAACACTAGCTAATCAAGAATATCCTCAAGAATTTCAGAACCAATTGATGAAGAACTTACTCCATATACCCAGAACATCATAAATTGGTGGAGATTCCAAATACATAGAACAATCCGATGGTTGACCAATAGTAAATTTGTCTCCAAAACTTCTCTCCATATTTTCTGAGTAGTACTGTGGAAGAATTTCTTTTTTTCCATCGCAACAGAATCTTCAGTCTTCATGTCCTTTTTATGGTCATGATTTTGCTTCCTATACTTCTTCTTTACTGGTTGTTCCCTATGGTTGACATCTTGGATATTCTGAATAACAACCCTAACAGTGGGCTGCCTCTTCTCTTACATGTAAAATGGATTGACCCTCCTCTGTAGGGCATCAAAGCTTCTGCATGCGATGCCCTACCAAAGTCTCCTTCCAGCAGATCTTTGCGGGTACTGTGGTTGATTTTCTGCTTGTTTATGACCGTTACCATGTTGCTTCCTTCGCAAGTTATCACTTCTTGCACTAGGCTGCATTAATTCCCCCAGCTGAGAACTTAGTGCTGGCGAGTTTGGCCACATGTGCATCTGATAAAGAACTCGATTTAGTGGTTGCAACTCCAGGAGAGAGATTCATTTTTTTTCAGTGGTTATCTTTCCACGATCCAGGATGCCTAAACAACCCTTTCCATCCTTTTTTTCTTTGTTGTACTCCATCGAATTAGCACACCATACACTTGTCTATATTTATTTATATTTGTATTAGTATATGAATCTCTGGCCAGTTTGGGCTGGGTGGGCTACACATCTTCATCCCAAGCTGAAAAATAATTGGAAAATCTCCTTCTAATTTGGTGCATTATGTTAACTTATCATACAATTCATCCTTTTAAATCATAAACAACTATTTCTCTCGCTTAGTCAGAAACTGAGAGATTTACATGGTTTGACCCAGCCAGCGACTCATTATCACCTTCCATCATCCCTCCGCTACCTAATTTTTCCCCACGGACAACACAGTCCCCACCATGCATGATGACAACTGCCAACCACCGCCCCATCTTCACACCACCATAAAACTTGTGGATCGTACACTTTGGAATTGTTAACCAACACTAACATCACTGACCTCCATTGAACCTCATCACTACCCTCATATCACTCAACGCTGTTGTCCAAAACTGCCAATAACTATAAATGTTCTGCTGGAGAACCAGCACCACCACTGGCATAAAAGACCACTGCCAAAGGCTTCAATCACACTAGTCAATTGCCCTCGAATTGGCCACCACCCTTATCATCTCTCTCTCTGTCTCTCTCTCTCTCTCTCTCTCTCACGAGAGACACCTGCATCTACAAGTTGCCACAACCGGACCAGACATGCCAATAATTCATTAACTCTACTTTTCATGTGAAGCACCACAATCAACCCTACCTATAGCCATGAGAGTGAGATTTATAAAGAGTAATTGAGTAAATTCTAGAGAGAGAGAGAGGTGTGAGCAAAGAATTGTTGTGAGACAGATTAGGAGGTGCGGGTCAACTTGCTTCTTCACTTCACCCTTCTCTCTCTAGCCAAGTCAGTTAGCCTAAGCAACACAAATCTGCCATCATCCACTTGCACTTGCATCTTCGGCGGCCTTCCTTTCTATCAACTAAATATACTCTCAGAGAGATTATCAACGAGATTAAACATCAAAGCTAAAGAAAGAAAATGAGAGATTAGATACACCCATAACATATATGTGGACATATACGTGCGTTTATGGATATGGTTATACAAAGGTAATGCTAATAATCGTCTTATAACTTTGGAAATGCAAATGTAGCTAGCAGAGAACACAGTGAGTGTCATGGCCGAGTTTGATGCCAGGAGAAACGAGCAGTGATGTGGCCGTTTCTTTGTCTCCACCGCTTGATGACCAAATTCAACAATTGCTTCTTAAGCGTTGTATGATTACAAATAAGAAGTTCAAGGGGGAAGTTTCATTGGCATTATAGACAGTTACCATGCTAAAATAGATCAAATTTTGGGTGTTAAAGTAATATGTTAATGTAGCCAAAAAAAAGAAGTATTGATATAGATGAGCAGCAATATGAGAAAAAATAGATTAGCAAATATATGTATTTGTGAAAAGTTGGATGTGGCATCTAGCAATGACAGATGAGGGAAAAATCATCTAAGATGTGTATGGTATATAATTGAATGCACTGGGAAGTGATTTAATTTTAAGTTTGACGTAAGCGAAAGAAAAAAGATGAAGGCGAAGAGACAGGTCAAAATTGCAAGAAAAAACATGATTGCAATGGATTTAATGGAGGATATGGCAGTAGACAGAGTTGACTACAGAAAAAGTGTTTCATGTAGCTGATAAAAGGGGCAAAGACTTTCCTGAGGTGTAAATTTAGCAACATACCTCCCACATTTGACAGTTATATTCCTTTATTGCAGTACTTATTATTGTGATACTTATTAATGAGCACTAGCTTTAGATATACATGTGGCCAATGAGCACTAGCATTAGAATATTCACATTTGGTGACATGAATGCATTTCGTGTGGCCACTAAATCTAGTTGTGCTATTATCAATTTCCTCTATGTGCGTGTTTGCTCGTATGGATATAGACATACTCTCGCATCTTATGTGCGTGTTTGCTCGTATGGATATAGACATACTCTCGCATCTTTTGCAGTTTGTGGTTTGTCACACTGAACTTGAGCATGTGCCTGCATGTGTGTGTGACTAGGGTTGTTTTGTTTTGATCTTGACATTATATGTTTGTAGTTCATTCTGATTTCTTCATGATATGCCTCTTAGCAACTTTTGTAGTTGATTTAAGGCTTTATTTATCTTACTTTGGATTTTCAAATGATATCCGCACTGTTCACAAATATTCATTTTTGACTTAAAAAAAAATTAGACAATCTGACCTAGTGGGCCATTTTATAGTTCTCTGCACCAATATAGCATTATGTTTACACTGGATTGATGTTGTAATGGTGTATTTTGGTAAGTCTTAACAATTAGCTGAAGATAAAGAAGAGGATACAACAAAAACTGGGCTGAAGTCATTCTAGATTGACAATCTCAAATCCACAATTTATCAATCATATCATTGAAGGCAATTCCTTTAAAGTTACAAATTGGAATTTCGAATGGTCCTTTGTTGCTTTCCTGTTGAAAGTATCTTTGTCAAGCTATGATATAGTTGGATTGTAGTTTGCATTCAAAGATCAGCTGAGTTGATGGTGGATTGTCTTTGCAATAGAGTGCTCTGTTTGGTCAACATAGTTGAGATTGTAATCTTACCTTTGTGTTCATGTATGCCGATACATACACGCCGCATACATACACTCAGACATGCATACATACTGAGACATATGCATATACAAATTTATGTTTGGAAGTGATTTTTCTGCTATATGCTATTGCTTCTTTTGCCCCTTGTGTGAAATTCCATTTAACTTTAATTTTTCTAAATTAAAGGAAAGGAGAAAATACAAAAATAATGGGTGAATGGAGATTATCTGTAATGCTTATCCAGGTCCTTCACTTTTGTCTGTTGGGGACAGCTAGCATATGCTCTGGGTATCACAAAATTGAAGGTCTTTAACTGAGTACAATTAATAAAGAGTATCTGGAACCTAGCAAAGGAAAGCAAAAACAAAAAATGTATGTGGTTATAAATGGCTTATTGACTTCTCACTAATTCAAATGTGCTTTGTAAATAGTTGTAGTATAGGTATGAGCATAAGAAACAACTTGACGAACAGTGTTGTCTAAATTGGAGCCTCCACTACTAGTCAATTGTTTATATGTTAATCAAAATAATCTGGGTGAACCAATGAAGACAAGCAGCCAAATACTATTGTCAAATAAAGGAAAATTCTATACATTCCGTGACAATGATTAAGTTACAAAACAACTCTGAATTCGAGAATTTCAGCAGTAGATATTGCATGGATTAATTTTATTCCTTATAAAGCAGTGAATAAGGCCCCCTCATTGTACTGATATTTGCCTCCTTTTGAGCAAGTTTGGGTAGTTTGACACCATCCCAAAGGATCTCAAAGGAACTAAAAATTCAGCAAGAAATATTAGAAATCTTCTTAAGAAATCTTCTGTTGACCCAGAAAGCAACCCATGAGGGGGGTGAATCGAGTTTCTTAAAACTTGTCGCTTCAATTAAACAAGATATAATTTTCAAGCAATTATACTTTAATCTAAAACTGATCAATAAGAATAAGCACACTCAAATAGAGAAATGAGATGACCCAAACAAAACATCGGAGAGCTAGTACCAAATTAAATAACCATAGTTTAAACAATGCACAAATAATGAATAATCTAAATGATCAAATGCAAGTGCTGTGTACAAGATTTGTATTAAGCAAGATAGTATAATAATAAAGAGAGAGGGAGAGAGAAAAGATAATATAACACCGGGATTGTTTCCTGGTTCGGCTTTAAACTCCTTAAGCCTACGTCTGCACCCAACGGTCCTTCCTTGAGGTTCCTCTCCACTATATCCAATTCTTGATATAGTCACTAGCCTAGTTCCCTGGCGCTAGTCCTTTCTTTACAAGTGATCCTCTCACTTTAACTAGATTATCCCAGGCTCTAGTCTCACCTAACCAACAAGACTTTTACTGGCTTTATTTCCTCCTAACCCTATAGCTACTCTCTTTAGCTAGTAATCTCTCTTTACAAGAAAGAACAAGAGTACAAGCACTCTCGGTTTACAATGAAATTCTCTCAAAGAATAGATATGCCAATGATGAACAAAGATTACAAAAATAAGAATTTGTAGGCTCAAAAGCTAATTTGACAAAATTTCACTTTTGGTGCTCGGTTGTTGTAGCCTTCTTCTTTTCTGCAATGAGCTTTATATAGCGCTTCAAAGAGGTCTTCCATCAACTAGCCGTTAGAGGGCTATTGGAGAAGATCTTTCAGAATGTTCTTTTGCCTGAAATAGCTTGGATCTCCCTTTAGGGTTACTGAAATTGTGTTGCTAATTTTCTACTATGTATATTCAAGGTTTGAATATATTTTCTTGTATGAAAATTATTCTGCACATGTTTGAACAGCTGTCTTTATTGTAAAAAAGCTTAGATCTCCCTTTAGGGTTGCCAAAATATGCTGCCGAATTTTTTGTTGTGTATCTTCAATATTTGAATATATTTTCTTATCTGAATATTCATCACATGTTTGAAAATATCTCTAGCCAAGGAATAAAATTTTCATTTGTTTCTATCGAATTGGCCAAAACGTTTCCGTTTCCTAAGAGATTGAAACAAAACACTAGTAGAATAACGAAACATTATTATTACGATCAATACACACCGGAACATAAAAAAATGCACTAAAACACATCGATATATATCGAAACAATAAGCTGTATTAACTCAAATTTAAAATTTTTATAAATGTTGTAGAATTTTCATACAAAACATTGTATTTTACTATTTTAATATTGGTCACTTTTGAAATGTTTTCGAAACATTCTGAAACATTTCGTAAATATTTTCGAAACGTTTCCGTTTCCGAGCCAACCAAAATGATCTTTCGAAACGAAATTTTGATCCTTGTCTCTAGCAATCTTTAATGCTGAAAACTTTGATCAAATCTTTTCATTTAATGATCCAAGGCTCTCTAGAATAATTTCAGAATATTTCTAGCTTTGAGGATTGACCAAATCTCTTCATTTAATGACTCAAGGCTCTCTAGAATATTTTTAGAATATTTCTAGTTGTTGGCTCCCTTGGATCCAAGGATCAAAATTTTATTTCAAAGGGTTGTTTTAGTGGGCTCGGAAACGGAAATGTTTCAAAAACATGATGGGAACAGAGAAAAATTGAGAAACATTAAAAAATATTTGGAAACATAATTTAATGTCTATTAATTTGTAATTATAATGCTAATATAACAATAATGGAACATGTTTGAGGGGTATATATTAGATTTATTTAGTGTATGTATATACCAAAATAACAATTATAAATACGTGTTGTTATATAGATCAAAAAAATAAATTATACAAAATAATGAACAACCATTCATGTTAATTACCTTTCAATGTATAATTTAAGATCTATAAATGTTATAATTAATTACAAACATTTTTATAACATAAAATTTATATTTTACTCTAATTAAATTTTTTTTAGTGGTACTCTAATTAAATTTAGAATATTACTTAATATTGATTTATATAACAAGTTCACACTGCTTATATTATTACATCATATTTGGATCTATTATTATAATCTAAAACTGCTTATAAAATTTAATATAATATAACTGTTATTCTTATTATACCCATTATATTATCATACAAATAGTTTTCTTACTCAACACTGAGCCGAATGGGCCAAAGCCCAATCTTTATATTTTAAACAAAAAAAAAACATTAGTTTTAACAGGCCACTTTTTGTCGAACGAAAAGAGTGTCTTCATCGCACAAAGAGAGAGAGAGAGAGAGAGAGAGAGAGAGAGAGAGAGAGAGAGAGAGAGAGAGAGAGGGAGAAGAGAGTCTTGCCCATCTGGGTTTTTCGATTTTGAGCAAAGAAGAGGAGAAAGAAGATGTTACCTGGACGGCTGCACCTGGAGGAGCTTGAGTTGCCGACTAGACCCTCTAAAGGTCAAAGTTTGACAAAGTACTTCTCTCTGGTTTCTCCCTTTTCAGCCTTTCGCTCTTTGTTTTCTCTCTCTCTCTTGCTTTCTTCCTAGATTTGATGGCTATGTTTGAAAATTTGTTGCTTTGTTATTCGATTCTCCGTCAAATAGTATTTTTTTGGTGAGAATTCAGGGCAGACTCTCTTGTGTTTTTTGTCCCACCAGATTGTTTCGATCGAAACAATGAAGTTTGGGTTGAAACACATAGACACGGCATTGCTTCGATCGAAACCTTGGAATTTCGATACTCTAGCATTGTTTCGTTTCGGTTTTTGGCAAAACTGAAATGTTTTGGCTGTTTCGACTGAAATGATCATTTCAGAGGGCTCAAAAACGGAAACATTGCGGAAATGTTTCGAAAACATGATGGAAACAGAGAAAAAATAGGAAACATAAAAAAACATAACTTAATGTTCATTAATATATAATTTTAATGTTAATATGACAATAATAGAACATGTTTAAGGGGAATATATTTATTGGGACTGCAGAAATGGAAATAGAATTGAGTAGTAAGTAGTAAGTGATAATGTAAATGCAAAATTAGACAATAAAATGAGCAAAATTGAATATAAATTATATGTTATGTTCAATGTTTTTTTTCATATTCAAAATATTTTTTCAATTATTCCCTCTTAGCCTAAGTGTGTAAGTGGGAGAGATATTTTTATTAAAAAAAAATTGATTTTTTTTAATATATTAAAATTTAAAAAGTTCAATTAAAAAGATAATAATGTTTATAGATGATAATGTTTATATTTGTTAAACTTATAACTTATTATAATTTATAATATTATAGGTATATATAATGTTTATAAATATGTTTTTAACATAAAATCTATATTTTACTCTAATTCAAATTAGTAATAATGTTTATATTTGTTAAACCTATAACTTATTATAATTTATAATGTTATAGGTATATATATTTTTTACTCAATAGCTGAAAGGGCCAAAGCCCCTGTTAAACATATTAATTATAACTTAACATAAATGATAAAAAATAAACATAACAAAAATCTAAATTTAAAATCTAAATCTAATTTGTCTAAATCACTCACCTTGGCCGAAGGACCCTTGACCAATCTGGTTTTCACTATCGACTACTGCGCGAAGAGAGAGGGAGGGGGAAAGTCGCAAGCAGACTCACTGAAAAAAGAGAGAGAGAGAGAGAGAGAGAGAGAGAGAGAAGGGGGAACTGGGAAGAGAATGAGATCTGG
Organism: Euryodendron excelsum; assembly: GCA_033060915.1. Lineage (NCBI taxonomy): Eukaryota > Viridiplantae > Streptophyta > Magnoliopsida > Ericales > Pentaphylacaceae > Euryodendron > Euryodendron excelsum. Next base: position 25,230,561 of record CM065385.1, on the reverse strand, counting down.
GGAAGAGGAGGGAGAAGAAGAGAGAGCAACAGATCTGGGGAAGAGAAGGAGGGAGAAGAAGAGAGAGGAAGAGATTCGAGATGGGGGGAGAAGAAGATTGCAGCGAAGAAGAAGAGGATGAAGAAGATATACCTGGGTATGTCTTTTACCTTTGTCTTCTTCCTCGTTATGTAGTTTCTTCTCAGATTTGATAGCTTTTTTGAAATTTTTTTGCTTTGATCTGTCAGATTCTCTACCTCTTTGTCTTCTATCTCTTTTTCTCCTCTCAAATTCTCAATCAATTCACGGGCTTTCTGTAGTAGAGTAACCACTTCCACTCCATCAAATTGCTTCAACACTAGACACTGTTTCGACCAAAACTTTGTGTTTTGTACGAAACTGTTCGTTCGCACCCATGGAATTTCGTAATTCTTTCGTTGTTTCGCTTCAGTGGCTGGGGAAACTGAATTGTTTCAACTGTTTCGTTGGAAACAAAACGAAATTTTGATCGTTGATCCATGCTTGGATCTTGTTGACTAATTAAATGATTGATAAAATCTTCCATTCTTGTATAGATTCTTTATCAATAAATCTTCATGTCTGAAAACAACAAAAATCACCAATCTTTGAAGACCAATAACCATATCTCTTGGATATGGAATCATTGAGTATATATGGAAGGAAATTATGTCTTCTGATTTGTCCATGGAATCAAGTTTTCTTAAACCATTGATTCTACACAATCTTGACATATATTGCAATATAGCTTCTATACTTGATTTCCTAGCACTTCTTTTGAATTCTAATTTGAATCTCTTCTAGAATCTTTCTTGAACTGAACTTTTAGTCAAATTTCAGAATCAACATCGATGCTTTATCAAGATCTTGATTGGGTTAGATTTTCCATGTGGGTTGCATAAAAGGCTTCTCATGATCTAACCTGTATAGCTATATCATAGCACCACTAAAACCAAGATTAAGCATTTTATAATAAATATGATAATCTAAAGAAACATTTATCAATCAAATACAAAAGTATGTAATCATCGAAATCATATATTAGAAGCATTTAAATAACCATGGGGCTAACAACATCTTCCTTTGAAGACCGTGTTGGTAGAACTGTTTGTATGCACTTGTCCTGTATGTTCAATAGAGATAACAAGAAAACTTCTTGCAATCTATTACTAATAGAATACTGAATTAGGTGTAGCCGGTGCCATCAAAATTGAAAAAGAAATAGGGACAAAGAAAGGAGTAGATATGAGTGAAGTTGGGAATCACAATTACACACAAGGCTTCTTGAATCCTTGATTCTATTTGCATGAACTGAGTCCCGAGATAAAAAATTCTGACTTAATTCGTATGAAACTTGGTATATGCCCTCGGGATACACGATAGATGTTTGTAGCCACTGGGGAAATAAAATAAATGATAAAGAATTCATATCATCAACACTTATCTATATTATGCACGTTTATCAGATTGTTTGAATTATCGCCCTGCTTATATTTCTGGAAAAAGCAGAAATGTGCCCACAAACATATAACTGGGGGTCATGGGTTATGGGGATCTCTTAGAAGGCAAACCCATTGAACTTGGGAAATTTATACATTTTAAGGGCCATTGTCCTTCTGTGAGTTTGTGATCATTATTTTGAATTGATTTTCTGATGATGTTTGACTAGTTTTAAACACTGAATGCAGAGCTTAAACCTGGGGAGGCTGTTTTAGATTGGCCTACAAGAAAACGAGTGGCTTTAGGCACAGCTCGTGGGCTAGAGTACCTTCACGAACATTGTAATCCCAAAATTATACATCGGGATGTTAAGGCTGCTAATGTGTTGCTTGATGAAGATTTTGAAGCAGTTGTTGGTGACTTTGGCCTGGCAAAGTTAGTGGATGTGAGAAAGACTAACGTGACGACTCAAGTTCGTGGGACGATGGGTCACATAGCACCTGAATACCTCTCCACTGGGAAGTCATCAGAAAGGACAGATGTTTTTGGTTATGGGATCATGCTTCTGGAGCTTGTGACAGGTCAAAGGGCGATAGACTTTTCACGCCTAGAAGAAGAAGATGATGTTTTATTGCTTGATCATGTAAGATAATGTTCATATGTTACTATCTTCATGTGTATGCCTACTCTCTGTGTGGTGTCTACCTATTGGGGGAGTTAGGCATGTGTTAGAATTATCTGTATAAAAACATCTATACCTATTAGCATCTCCCTTGCCTCTAGTAATACAGGATGTTGCTTTCTGTTACTTCCATGCTTCAACATTGCCAATGAACTTTGACAATAGGGAGCCTTTTTTTTCCCTCATCTAGAGAGACCACACGTAAGGAAATAGTATTTCATTTTTGTTTTCGTATTGTTCATAATATTTTCTCTTAACACTTGGATGCTCTAAAAGTTTAAACATGATGAGATGCCACACATGCTGATCCCTTAAAAATGAGGGAACTGCCGGTGGCAGAATTATGTGTAGACCAAGGGGGTGCCAGGCCCCCTGAATTTTTAAAATGTGTTTAGGTCCTATAGTTTTCGAATATTTATGATAATTAAAAAAAAAAGTGTATTGGCCCCCCTTGAGTTTTTGAAAGTCTATCTAGATGCTACAGTTCTTTGAGTATTTTTATGATACCAAATAGGTTATTAGCCCCCTGAAAGCTAGAAAATTTTACCTTTTAACTCCCCAAAATTTGAAAACCTCTACCTTGTCCCCCCTCAACAAAATTCTTGGGTCCGCCCTTGGGAACTGCTCAACAAATTTTTTGACAGGCATTTCATTTAACGTGGCAGACATTTGTTTCTGATGCTCTGGAAATTGTGACTTTGGGATATTGGATTTGCATGTGGTTTTTGAACGCTGTAATTCCTTGCTTCTGTTTTATCTAGCTTCTTTGTTATTCAGCCTATTTGTTATCTACTGCTTAGTTAATGAACTTATGTTTGCTTGAAGGTCAAGAAACTGGAAAGGGAGAAAAGACTGGATGCTATTGTAGACCGCAACCTAAACAAGACCTACAACATCCTAGAAGTGGAGATGATGATTCAGGTTGCATTACTCTGCACCCAAGGATCGCCTGAGGAACGTCCTGCAATGTCAGAGGTGGTTCGGATGCTGGAAGGAGAGGGGCTGGCTGAGAGGTGGGAAGAATGGCAACATGTAGAAGTTACCAGGAGGCAAGAATTTGAGAGACTACAGAGAAGATTCGACTGGGGCGAGGATTCAATTTACAATCAGGATGCTATTGAGTTGTCCGGCGGAAGATGACCTGACGGAAAAATCTGAATCAGTGAAGTATATAATATATTTGTGATTGTTTTCTCTCTACATAACAAGCATTTCTCATGTGTCAGCATGCAATACATGGCCGGTTCTAGTTCTGTCTCTTTCTTCATTTTTCCCTTTAATTCTGTCTCTTTCTTTTCTTTTCTTGTTCCTTTTTCCTTCTCCTTTGCATGTATGTTGTGTGCACAAGCATTTCATGAATTGAATCTCAGAAGTATAGTCACTTGCATATTATGAATCCCCTCTCTTCAGTATTTATATAGGGGCTTTACAATGGCTTCTGGCAATCTGTCTTATGTAATTTTTGTTCTATCCCAGAAAAATCGGGTATTTGATTTTGCAATCTGTGTGAAATGTACTCTACCATGCAGTTAATGAAACTTCATCCAGTTTAACATTTACAGCGATCTGGGTTCAGTGAGTTTTGTTCGATCCGAAAATATTCTGGTATTCCATTTTATGTTGGTGTGTGAAATGGAATATATATATAATCTGGATCCTTGATTTATAGTACATAACTTCAACTTATCTTATAGCAATACACTCTCTGGCCTTGGCTTTTAGGAGCTCCATTTATGTCTCATCCTAAAAGAAAAGTCTTTGTTCTTACAGAATTTTTATACATAAAACTTCACCAGAATGGTGTTTTATAGATCATGAGGCAAAATACAGTGTAGGACGCCATTTTGTATGAAAATTTTGAATTGAGAAAGAAAAAGCAAAATGCCTGGATTTTAGTAATAACTATAAGCGTTTTCTTTCCTCTTCGACCATGCTTTGTTGGAGCCAAATGGAACCCTTGGTTTTTACAGCAACTTGCAGGGCCCATCGCTGATGTATCATGCACAGACAAAAGAAGAATATGGATTAAGAGTTCAGAACTTGGGTATGAGGTTTGGGATTACTTACGTGTGTGCATATATCTATACATACAAGGCACCTCAATGCACGATATTTCTGAAATTAAAAATGCTTACCTTTACCCCGTGTGAAGAAGTTCGTGTTTTCAAACTTGTGACGCGCAAGTTGTAATGGAGCACGACACAGTATGCTGACATATCTTAACAGCTCTTTCTGCATGCATGCATGAGAGAGAGAGAGAGAGAGAGAGAGAGAGAGAGAGAGAGAGAGAGAGAATACCATTATACATGAAAGAAATTCATTGACCAAGTATCTACTGTCTCAAATTATCAATCAGATCTCTCCCCTATTCAAGCTTTAGCCTTATGGGACATATTCTTTCTTTTTCTTTTTCATAAAAAAAAAACTAATAAGAGCATAAATTATTGTCATACATGCAAAGTACTAAGGCTGCTCTTCAACTTCAAATTTTATCCAATCCTGATAGATTTTTAAAGATATGAACTAAGGACATTCATGCCGTATAGTCAATACTATGGAGAGGCTGATTTTTTTTAATTATTATTACAGGGTGTTCAGACATTCAAGTAACAACTTTTTCAAACTTGTACAAGATGATTGATTTGAAAGAGATCTAGAAGGAAGTGATTAGAAATACTGTTGGTTAGAAAATATTTCTCAATTTAGAGCATGTTTGAAACTTAGGGGAGGGAAGGAAAGGAAAGAGAAAATGAAGAAAAATTATTTTCTTTTTTTAGTTGATATTGTCGAGAAAATAAAGACAAATTGTGTGTGCGCGCGTGCGCATTGACTTGCACCAAATGGTGTCTTGAACATGACCAAAGTTAATCATAAGAGCAAGATGACGAAGCAATATAATCCGATAAGTCTAAGGTCGAATCCTCAGGGATAGTTAACAAGATGATGAAAAGAGTGTATCACTCCTCTCAGATTATACAAAACAATGAACTATTTCTAAAAAGAAACCAAAAATTGTGTGTTTTGAAACTGTTTGTTTAATCCAAACTAAGTATTGAAAACGGGTTTTAAATTGATAAAAGAAAGTCTCGAGACTAATTGATCTAACCAATTGCATCACTTGAAATTTCAATAGAAGTGTTTGATAACTCAAATCATTGACTATGTCACGAGTCTTTGATTTAGAAGATTTAGCAATAAAAATTATTATTCTTTAACAATCAAACCTAGAATAAATCAAATTTAAAATCAAAGATGTATACCATCGATTCGTGCAGTAAATATACCGAGTTAGGGTTCCTGTATAAATATTACAGAATTTTGTCAAACATCGAGGTTTTCATCAATATTTGAGGTTTTGATTCTAAAGAATTAAGAAGAAGAAGATTTAAGCATTGAAATTTTTTTTACCTCCATTGTTCATTTGAGATCTTTAATTGATCTTCACAATTGATCCCAAAATTGGATTTAGTTACTCATTATCATGATAGATACACAATTTCTATAATGAAATTGTATTGAATACTGAATTTTGATTACACGACTTCGAGAAATCTATTGAAAACTAAGTAAAAGAACTAGAAAATTATGTAAAATTGCTGCTAAGACCTAAGAAAACGTACTAATAAAACTAACCCTACAAACAACTTCAAACCCAGCTTTTATAGGCTTCTAAAAATCTAGATTCTATGAACCGTTTGAACGGACTTTACCACCGTTTGAACACCCGTTCGAACGGGCTTCGAAAGCCCTTCTAACAGGGTGAACAAGTCTCTAAAAAACACTATTCAACCTGATTTGTACTGTGAAAACAAGTCTCAGTACTTTCTGATGGGGAGCACCATTTGATCCACTATTTGAATGCCCTTGCGCACCGTTCAAATGCCAAACTCAAGCATTTGAACGGCTGACGTGGGTTGTGATTACATTGTAAAAGTGTAATTACAAGTTCATAACTTTTTGTTTATTAGTATTAAAATAATTATAAATAGTTTTAATTAATTCACTTTTAATCCTAATAAATTTTGTTGAGCATTTTGTAGGATTTTAGATAAACGAGAGAGTAGAGCAAACTCACATGGAAAGAAAATAGTCTTCATTGATTGGAGCTCACTCACATGGACAAACATCTATTTTTTTTAACAACTTTACCAAAACAAGCAACCCATGTTTTTGCTTTTGGATAAAAGAGAGAACAAACTCACATGGAAATATGACAATTGACTTGAAAAGAAGGCAACTAACATAACAACTGGCATAGAAAGAAGGCAATTGATAAAGAAGGCAACTCACTTGGCAATTGACATGAAAAGAAGGCAATTGACATGAAAAGAAGATAATTCACATGGAAAGAATGCAACTCACATGACAATTGACATGGAAAGATGACAATTGACATGGAAAGAAGAAAAAAAGAGAAATTAATAATTACAGAAAGAAATAATGCATCATTATAAGGAATAAATGGTTTTATCTTATGAGTTTATAAATAGCAACACCAAGATCAAGGAAGAGGGGAGGAGGTGAGAGAGAGAGAGAGAGAGAGAGAGAGAGAGAGAGAGAGAGAGAGAGAGATTAAGGGGGAGAGTCCGACTTTTGGCCAGGGCTGATGCAACGGATATTAAGAGAACAAGAAAATAAACTCTAATTCGTTGATTCACCACGAATACCGGATTCAGAGCAGTCCTACAACCTATTGATTCACCACGAATGCTAGGTTCTAGGGCATTAAACACTCGTTGATTTTCGTAGAAAATACCGAATGATTGAAAAAGTGCAAAAATTGCACACAAATTTTATTATTCATCAAAAACTGCTGAAAATGTCTTAAACAAGAACATAAATAGACGGCACAAAACTCTAGGCTCGGGACGAAATCGGGTTGAAAGGAAAACTGACAAAAAGCCCAAAACACAAAATAGTCCCAAAACCGTATTTAGAAGCATTTTTTTGCAATTTCCTAAGCTGAAAAATCATTTCATGATTTTGCTCCTTTCTCCGGCTCGTCGATACCTTTTCAAAGACATATTATAATGGCGAAACGGAGTTACGAGTCAAAAGTTATGGTCGATTGAAGTTTATCGACCACCGGTCCGGGTATATCGCCGTCGCCGCGTTTCCAAATAATCTTCGGCAATGCGATCCGCATCAGGGGCTTCTCTCCCGAGGGTTTATTTATCTTCTATTTATGTTTTGTATTAAACCTTTTTATTTATAAAGTTTTTTTTTTCTTCTATATCTAGACTTTCTAATATTAGTAGTTAGTTTTATTCTTGAAGCCAATTGAGAAGATCCATTGATTGAATTGGGATGATCGATTAATGTTTGTCTTTTTATTTTGGATTCATTTGAAAACTTAGTATTTTTGCACACGTTAAGTATATTGCATGTTTGGGCACGTACACGTATATTTTATGCACGTAATGGTTTTGTGTAAGTTTAGACCAGATTAAGTTTAGGACTAGTGTAATTAATATAGAAGTGGTGTAAAAGAAAAGTCGATGCTGGTTTACTATATACTTTTCAGAGATTTGTATATTTTATGCGGGTACTCTGTCCGGTATGTTTTTATGTCAAACCTCTATTGAGGACCTAAGACCCTTAATTTTAATCCGCAATGGATTGAGTTATATTAATGAATAATTAACGTTTAGTTCTTTTAAAAAACTTAGACTTTTAATTATGTTTGTAATACTTTTTGCTTTGATAAAGCAACCGGTATATGCAAATCGATAGTGAGGATTTTTTATTTTAATTGAATAAGTTTATAAGCTAGAATATTTGAAAACCTGTGTATTTAATTATGCTTGTTACACTTATGTCCTAATAAAGTATTGCCAAGTGTTTACGAGTCGATGGTAAGAGTTTTATGATTTTAACGTCATATTCTAATGATTGATTATTTTGAATATACTCACCTTCTAGTTTGTAAGGTCCTAGTAGGTTAAACGATTGACAGTTGATAAACTTGTATTGATGATTTCCAAGTAAGTCAAGTGATTGAATCAATTGAAACTAATATTGTTTTATTTTATTATGTTTATGTTAATGTCTAGTTTAGCAATCTCCATTTCAAAACTATAAAAAGATTTTATTTTATTTTTTTGGTTACATTTGTCATCTAGATTTAACTACTACATCTGTTCTATGTGGTTAGATCCTGATCTTACCGAGTTATTTTAATTTTGTACTAGTTCGCTATATTTACTTTTGGGTGTATTAAGTAGATCAAGCAAGCTGATGTCATGTGTTCGAACGCTATGTATAACTGTTCGAATGGCTATTTTCTTTTGCCCCAGATTTCATCCTTTTTAAGCATGAATTCTTGTTTACATATAACAAATTAAGTTAGAAACGAATTAGAGCTAAAATAACAAAATTAATCCACTCTAGGTCTAACAAGGAACTAATTAGGACATGTAGATTTCACTTTTAGAATGCAATCATGTGCATGTGTGTGTGTTTATTTTCCCTCTATTTTTCTTTTGATTTTCCTCCTTTCTCTTATAAGTAGAATCAAACAAGCAAGAGAAAATTTTATTCCGTTCCCTCCCTAGGTTCCAAATAGACTGTTAGATTCAGTTTTCTTATATCCATAAGATCTTCTTCATTCTATGAATAGAATAGATCTTTCCATTTCATTCATGTGAAGTCGACATATCATTACAGCTGCAAATTAATGTACAAGATTAGACCAACAGTATAAAATTTTAGTTTCAGTACACTGTCAGTATAGAATGATTGTTTTATACAAGCAGACATTAATATACAAATTTAAAAGCCTCCACTTTAACTGGAAACTTTAAAAGCCTTTAATAAGGATGGAAGCTTTAGAAAGGATTAAATCGGCTATCATATGGAGGCTTTATATTGTAAATCATATCACGAAGGGTGCTTAAGTATGTATTTCACAAAGCTTCAACTTCGAATGGAGGCTGTATATCGCACTTCGGATCACTGGACCAAAAAAAATTAAATACAAATCTCCACTCAAAGCAACGACTTTATTATTTTTCACGAAATAGCTAGTTTGAAAAACAAAAAGATCAAAATAGTGTGTGAGAAATTATCTTTTAGTTTAGGATCGATTTTGCCACTCATATGCCATCTAAGGAAAAGATGGACCCAAAAAAATTTCCGCTTAAAGTCTCGGCTTTGTGTGGATGTTTTGTGAAAAATAATAAAGCCGTTGCTTTGAGTGCAATGTTTTTGGTCCATTGTTTTCAAACTAGCTTAAAGTCGTTTATATATCTGTGTCTATCTATATTTTTTTGAATCTTGGACCACAGGCACAAGAAGAATAAAATTAGGAAGAAAAAGACAAGTAACACACATGCAATTGGACCGCAAAGCAATCCTTGTGTTGGATTTTGGCACATAGCTGCAGATTCTCTTGGCTTTCATGACAAAGTCTGGCTTATACATTAAGTTGATATTGGCATCTCGATATACAATGGAGAGATTGCAGCTCAAAATGGGGTTTTCAAACTTGTAACATCTTCATGAAGCCCAGTCATTCAGGTAGAATTTTCTGTACGAAAAGAATCTCATTCTCCAACTATGATCTGAAACTCTCTTGCTTATCGTAATGGAGTCTCTGAAATTCAATGCAAATTGACGAGAACCCAAAACACATATTCATGAATTTCTCTCTATCAACTCCTCCATGGCTTCCTTTTCTAATGGTCCTTATTCTTCCCATCCTCTCTCTTTCTTCTCAAAACAAAGAAGAAACCAACAGCAGTAGGTTCCAAGCTTCCACCATCCCCTCCAAGGCTTCTCATCATAGGCAACTTGCACCAGCTAGGTAAGTTGCCTCACTACTCCTTATGGCAACTCTCCCAAAAATTGGGTCCCATCATTCTTCTACAACTAGGTAACATCCCAACCCTAGTCATTTCATCGGCTGAAATGGCCAAAGAAGTCTTGAAAACTCATGATCCCAACTTCTGCAGCCGGCCAGACTCACCTGGCCCTAAAAGACTTTCTTACAATTTCTTAGACGTGGCCTTCTCACCCTACAGTGATCAATGGCGGGCAAGGCGGAAACTCTTTGTTTCCGAGCTTTTTAGTGCGAAGAGAGTGCAATTATTCTAGCATGCAAGGGAGGTCGAGATTAATCGTTTAATCAACTCCCTATCCCAAGCCTCTTGTAATCCGATTAATCTTGATGAGGAGATCTTTACTTTGGTAGATGGAATTGTCTGTGTGGTTGCTTTTGGTAAGAGCTATAGAAGAAAGCAATTTAAGAATCAGAAGTTTCAAAAGGTTAATGCTGAAACCATGAAGATGATTGATAGTTTCTCGGCTGAGGACTTCTTTCCCTCTGTAGGGTGGGTTGTTGATGTCTTAGCCGGGCTACAAGGAAGGCTGGAGAAGTGTTTTCGCAAACTAGATGACTACTTCGAAATGGTGTTTGATGAGCACTTTGATCCTGCGAGGCCAAAATCGAACCAAGGTGACTTTGTTGATGTCTTGGTTGGATTATTAAAAGATCAAGCTATAACCAAATATCGTATCAAGGCAATTCTCCTGGTAAAATCTCTTTATGACGCATTTTTATTTGTTTTAAGTGGATTAGTGCTACCCATAGCTGCTATGGTCAATCACCGATTCTGACTGATGGTTGACAATACAGTTGGGATTCACACACAACTGGTAGACCCAGGTGAGTTGGTCGTCAACGATTGACTATCAATCGTAGTTGTGGCTCGCATTTTCTTTTAATTATCATTCTTTGCTTAATTTTTGATGCAACGGGGTTATAAGAACAAAATAATTAATCCTAATCCGTTGATTTACCACGAATATCAGATTAGAATTCTTTCTCTAACCTATTGATTCACCATGAGTACCAGGCTTAAGGGCATCAAACGCTCGTTGATTCGCAGAAAATACCGAACGATTAGAAAGAGGTGCAAAAATCGCACACAAACTTTATTAATCTCAAAAACTGCAAAAAACGCCTTAAACAAGAGTATAAATAAGCGGCACGAAACCCTAGGGGCCGGGACAAACCAGGTTAATAAGAAAACTGATGAAAACCCAAAAAAATAAGCCCAAAACATTAAACGAGCCCAAAATCATACTTAGGAGCGTTTTTTTCCTGTTTTCTAGGCTAGAAAATCATTCGATTATTTTTTCTTTCTCCGGCTTGTCGCTAGCTTTTCAAAAACATATTATGATAAGAAAACGGAGTTACGGATCAAAAGTTACGGCCGATTGAAGTTTACCGACTATCGGTCCACGCGCCGCGCTGGCATAACGATGCCTCCGGATTTCTAAGTAATCTTTCGTTATGCTATCCGCATCAATTTTATATTTTTGTCATGTCACTCTCTTTATTGCTTCTAGATAGTGATTTCTTTTCTTAGTTTTTGTTGTCATTATTAGTGAAATTTGGTATATTTATTGCACAAATCGATAGTATAAATCTACAACTTTAATTTGAAAATTTTAGATTTAATTATTATTGAATTTTTATTCTGATAACTTAATCTTCCAAATCAAAGGTTCAAGATGAAGCCAATGATTTGAGTTATAAAACCTCTACTGAAATTTCGGATGAATCAAGTGATCGGATCAATTGGATCCAAGACTATTTTAGTACGTTTAATTTAAAATCCAATTCAATAACCATCAAATCTCCCAAAACAAACTATTTTATTTTGGTTACTATTTGATTTTTTTTTACACCCACTGTCCAGATTTTATTGGTACTATTCATGGTGAAATTTAAACAGGTTGGTTTAAATTCCAACTGAAGCCATTATAATGCTACGGTGTTTAGCATGGTTTAGTCGGTATCTAAATTTTTACCATGGGTGAATTCTAGTGCCGAGTTTGTATGTTTGGACAACCGTTTTCTGTGGTTTGATTCCAATTTTACTGGATTTCATTTACTGCTTTGCCGCACCTACACTTGGGCGTTAATAGATTGTCATATCCTGAGCGTAGTCAAGTATTTTGATGCCGTTGTTGGGGAACGACATTAATAAAATCATGCAAAAAAATAAAAAAATTCAAAAATTAAAAATTAAAAATAAAAAAATGCAAAAATTATAATAAAAAAAATAAAAGATAAAAATTAAAAATTAAAAAAAAAAAAAAAAAATATATATATAATAATATGTTTGCGAATTTACAGACTATTGATTGCTTCTCTACCTTGACGAAAGAATTGAAAGGTGTATATCAACTGATCAGTAGTTTATATTCACTTATTACTTTGTTCCATTACTAACTTGTATATTTGTATATATTTAATTTTTTTATTTTTATTTTTTATTTTGTGGTTAACCTCTTTGGTTGGTATACTCGCCTACTGCTGCACGAAATCAGTTAAGTTGGTTACCATATTTTCTGTTTTTATTTTTCATTTAACCCATCTAACTCATTAACTTACTAACTATTTAATATTTTTTTTTATTTAGTGGATAACTAACGTTGGTTACCGTTGTAACATTTTATTTTCTGCAATTTATTTCAGCTATTTTTCTTTTTCTTTATAATTTAACTTTTGAGTTGATTTACCGCCTATTTAGGTTGGCGCCGTTTGAAATGGTGACCATATAGCTTCATATATATATATATATATTATTTATTTTTTTATTTGATTATTGTGGATAACTTTATTTCGACCTGATTCACTGTCTATTTAAGTCGGTGCTGCTCGCTAAGGTTAGCATAAGTGTTGTTACTAATTTGTCTAACATTATTTTCGTTTGTTATTTTTGTGTGCAGGTATTTTTTTTTCTCTTTTTATTGTTTTTTCATATTGATGTTTCGGGAAAAGTTAATTTATATCTTCATAGGGTACATACACTTTTATGAAATATTTCATTAAGGATGTGCATGGACGATTGGTGAGCATTGACTTTTCTAGTGATCTTTCTCCCATCTTTCACACTCTTTCCCCATTTAGGACTCCCGTTCCGAATATTCAGTTAGTTCACTAACGTCCTACTTCTATCTCAGTGGCGGAAGAATTTGATGCTTTACCACATGTGAATCCCAATGAACCTGAAGGTGAGAGTTTACTTAGCGATCCTCCCCAAGATCTCTAAGGGATTATCTGAATCCTGCTAGGCAAGTGCCTACCTCTTGTATCGTTCTTATTGCGCATTAGACCACAATGACTTTAAAGCCAGGATGATCTAGTTGATAAATCCATTCCATGGTTTGGATTCTGAAAAACCATATCAATATATCAAAGATTTCGAGGATGTATGCTCTATGTTCTTCGATAGATCTTATCCGAGGGAAGTAGTCCTTCTGAAACTATTCTTATTTTCTCTCAAGCATAAGGCCAAGACATGGTTCAATTTATTAAGGCCTAGTTCTATGTATTCTTGGCAAGATTTTTAGACAGAATTCTTAAAAAAATTCTTCCATGAGCATAAAACTGAGACGATTCATCACCAAATCTCTCAATTTGCCATTATGTCTAGTGAATCGTTCTTCTAATGTTGGAGATATTCAAAGATTTGTTGAGTGCTTGTCCATATCATAGTTTCACCAATTGGCATATCATAAATACTTTATATTCATCATTGACTCCACAACTGAAGCAATTCGTTGAGTCTATATGCACAGGAACTTCGTATGACAAAGACCCATTTGAAGCGTATGCCTTTTTTGATTCTTAGCGAATTTGACTAGAGATTAGGCCACAACTAAAGCAATTATACCAGGTTTCAAGGAGACCTTCCATAGTCAAGTCAATGCGGTTGGCCAATATCGGGGTATATATAGTGACCAACAAGTTGGGAGAACCCTTTCTCGAACACATATAATTCTGGATGGAGAAATCACCCAAACTTTAGGTGGAGAAACCAGGCTCTTTCAAATCCTCAAGCATTCCAAGGAGGGCCTCAAAACCCTCAACCTTTCCAATCCCAACCCGTCCAAGCTCAACAATCCATGCCTTTTCAACCCAAACCTAATACATACCAACCCCATCATAGGAGAGCTTTAGAAGATAATATTCATCAATTGAAAAATGATATGAGAGGAGTAAATAATAGAGTGGATAGGCAGGACAAGTTATTAGACCAACAGATTAGGATGTTAGAGAACATAGCAAAGAAAATGTCTAACTTAACACAAGCTTTGACTCAATAAGTGTTGGGGAGATTTTCATCTCAACCGCAACCAAATCTAAATCCCACAAAGAAAGTAAACATGACAGAAGCGAGGACTGATCCTCAATCCAGTCATAAACAAGTCTAATCCATTACAACCCTGAGGAGTGGAAAAATCATTGATAAAATCATTTTACCTAGAAAGGAAATTCTTAAGGTTAGTGATGAAGGGAATGGAGATGTGAGAGAACAAGAAAGACAAAAGATGAGAGTGAGAAAGAGAAAAAGAAAGTTGAGCTAGTTTTAAAGCCAACTAGAGCATCTGAAGATAAATGCATTGATGTTGTGAAATATGCCTCGTTTCCTCATAGATTGGCCAAACCAAATGCATGAGTTTGTGAATTCTAAAATTTATGAAGTGTTTAAGTAAGTCAAGGTCAACATTCCAATCTTAGATGCCATTGAGTAAATTTGCTCCTATGCCAAGTTCTTGAAGGACTTATGTACTGTGAAAAGGGGGTTGCATGTTAAGGAAGCTACCTTCATGAATGAGAGTCAAAGTGCGATTTTGCAATATAAGTCCCCACTGAATTATAAGGACTTCGGCTATCCTACTATTTCATGTACAATAGGGAGAAACAAGATAGTTCAAGCCCTTCATGATCTAGGAGCAAGTGTCAATCTACTTTCTTATTAAGTTTATCAACAACTCGGATTAGGTGAGTTACGCCCTATATGTGTTATCTTGCAACTAGCTGACAGATCTATTAAGATTCCTAGGGGTATTGTGGAGGACATTTTCATTCAAATAGAAGAGTTTTACTATCTAGTGAATTTCATTATGCTAGATACACAACCGATTGAAAGTATTAGTACTCATTCCCAAATTCCTGTCATCTTAGGAAGACCATTCTAGCCACGTGTAATGCCGTAATCCATTGCAGGAATGGGCTGTTAAAGTTATCATTTGGGAATATGACTGTCGAGATGAATATCTTTTCAGTTAAAAAACAAACAGGAAAGTATGAGGAAATTAAAGAAGTAGACTATATTGAGTCTATTGTATAAGAGTACTTTGAGAGTGAATTTTTGAGGATTCTATTGAAAAACCTCTTGTTTTGAAGAAGCCACTTGACCGGTTAGATTATGATCATGTCAAGTCTAAGGACACAATTCTTGAAAGGATAGAGAGAGAACAACGTATGCAAGTGGGTTACTAGACCCTATCATTTGAGCCTCTAATTCCTAGTGTCATAAAGCATGTCCCTTCTGAACAAAAAGCACCCACTCCGGAAAGAAAACCTTTACCATCTACATTGAAGTATGTATTCCTTAGTGAAGGTGAGTCTTATCCTGTTGTTATATCCTCTAGTCTATTTGAAGGCTAGAAGAAGAGCCTTGTGAAAACACTAAAGAATCATAGAAAAGCCTTAGGTTGGACAATTGCAAACTTTCACGGTATTAGTTCTCTTGTATGCACACATCGCATATATCTTGAGAAAGAGTGTAAACCGGTGCGTCAAATGCAAAGGCATTTAAATCCCAACATGAAAGAAGTTGTGAGAGGAAAAGTACTGAAACTTCTCGATGCAGGTATCATATACCCCATTTCTGATTCAAAGTAGGTTAGTCCAACCCAAGTTGTTCCTAAGAAATATGGAGTCACAGTAATTCAAAATGAGAAAAATGAACTAGTGCCCACTAGGATTCAAACTGGGTGGCTCATGTGTATTGATTACCGTCGACTAAATGTTGTTACTAGAAAAGACTACTTCCCACTTCCATTCTTGGACTAAGTCTTAAAATAAGTGGTAGGATGAGCCGTTTACTGTTTTTTGGATGGGTACTTTGGGTATAATCAAATTGAAATTGTCTTAGAAGATCAGGATAAAATGACTTTCACATATCCTTTTGTTAATTATACTTACAAAAGAATGCCCTTTGACTTGTGCAATACACCGACCACCTTTCAAAGGTACATGATGAGTATCTTTAGTGATATGGTGGAGAGATTCTTACAGGTTTTCATGGATCATTTTTCTATGTATGGAGATACCTATGAGAGTTGTTTGGAACACCTGGTGTTAGAAAGATTTGAGGAGAGTAATCTTGTCCTAAACTGGGAAATATGTCACTTCATGGTGACACAAGGTATAGTGTTTGGGCACATCGTGTCTAGCAAGGGGATTGAGATATATAAAGCCAAAGTTGAACTAATCCAGAAACTACCTACTCTTAGAACTGTGAAAGACATTCGATTTTTTCTTGAGCATGCTGGTTTCTACCGGCAATTCATAGCAGGATTTAGTGCATCTCCCATCCAATGTGCCATCTATTGTCAAAAGAAATTTCATTTGAATGGACGTTTGAATGCCAAGAAGCTTTCGACAAGCTTAAAGAACTGTTGACAACTGCACCTATCATTCGGTCACCCGATTGGTCATCACCTTTTGAATTGATGTGTGATGCCAATGATTATGCTGTAGGAGCAGATTTGGGACAGAGAGTGGACATGAAACCCTATATTATCTATTATGCAAGAAGAAGATGGTTGTTGAAACATCCTATCTAATCAAATGAAATAGGAAATTAAATATATGTATTCAGTGATCAATTCATGCCTTGATTACATATGCTTTAAGCCTTTCATTCTTTCTTTCTACTGACCTTAAACCTTATAGCCAAGGTACAACCTAAACAAAATCCTTGAGAATTTGATGTGTACATTATTTGTTCATTCACTTCGTAGAGAATTTACTTATCAGTTACTTGTGTGATTTTAACATCGAGTAGTCTTTCATGGAGCTATGCCAAGTCGTCTCTCACTTTATATATTCACGTCATTTCTTAATAGTTGTTTCTTTGGATTTTACATTACATTTTCTCTTTTACAAGGACAACTAGTGTGAGATACTTAAATTGTTTCTTTTTTAGAGAATATCCAGTGAGGTTGAATCAATGATTAAAGGATGTATCTATGTTTTAATGTTGTAATACTTTTCTTATCATGTAATGATCACACACACACACACACACACACACACACACACACACACACACATAGAGAATTCTCTCATATGTTGTTTTAAAAGATTATCTTGCTTGTGTATTAAAGAGTAGGATAGATCGAATATGCTTGTATTTTGATACATGTCATACTTTATCTTTCTAATCTTAGCGGCAAGTCCATTTTGATGTTTGTGGTTACCATCACTAGAAACCCTCATGAGACACCATTAGTCCATTAAGGGTAATTTAGGGGTTTAAAGACTTGGTGTACATGCTAAATGCACTCATGGTCCCTATGAAAGTAGAGCATATCTTTTTATTTTTTAAGTGTGTTTATTTGTTTTGCTACGAAGTAGAAAAAACTTAGTTGGGGAATGTGATTGCACTCTAAAAAGTACAATTGGAGTCCTTAATTACTAGTTAATGTCAGTTATTATTTATGTGTTATTTATCTTTTTTATATAGCTGTAGGATTTTTCACGTTTTACACGCATTGAGCAAATTTGAATTTAAAACCAAGCAAAATGAAGTAAGGTGGTGTACATTATCTATATGAGTGGGTGTGTATATTATATTATATATATATGTATATTATAATATATCTTTTAATTTATATATTATATTATATCTTATTATTATAATATATATGTGTAAAGAGGTGAATGCATGTTATACCCCTTTTTTATTTTTATGAATGCACATGGAATTAGATGTGTAACTTATTTTGCATGTCCTACTTTTTTGATATATATATTTTACGAATGCACAGGTTCATACAGAAATGAAATTTAATGCATGTTACACTTTTTGGATGAATGTACATACAGGAATGGAATGTCATGCTTTTGATGAATACATGAATATATACAAACTACACAGGAATTTAAATGGATGTACAGGTTATACACGTCATGGATGCATTAATACTACATGTACATAAGTTGTTTACAAAGAATGTCCTAGGATTGCCCCAGGGCCCACACTCTCAGGATTCTGTTTTCTTTCCAAGATTTTGCCCCATTTAGTTTTGTTCCATTCTCATCGGGGTGTGATAGCATGTGCATCATTCTTCAGGGATCTTGACCTTTTAGGTTGACTATCTTGTCCTTATTTTCTATAGGGTTGCTGTTTGGGGTTTTTTTTTTACCTTAGTTTTTTTTTTCTCTCAGATTTCCAAAATGCCACTGTGGCTAGAGTGACAACTCGCATGCCCTTTGCAGAGCGATAAATAGCTAAGCTCTCAATCCGAGAAGACTTCTTTTAGGATCGTAATGCAGGCCAGGTTTAGGGGTTGTAGGAAACAAACGGATATTTAGGCTCAAAGATTTTCTTTTAGTGGATTACTTAAACCAGAACCATCTGAGCACACTTTGGAACGTAAGATTGCCCTTGCATTCCTCCCCAGTTCTCCTTTCTCACCCCTACCTGTCTTAGTATTGTTCAGGCTTATTTAGACTAAGCAATTTTATTTGATCCGAGAGGACTTTAATTTGGACCATAAAATAAGCTAGGTTAAGGGGTTTATGAATGAAAAGGATGCGCATGCTCAAATTTGATGTTGTTTCTAGTAGGGTTTAGATCCACACCATCCTTAGTTAGTCTTCCAGCGGGGTTTCGTCCCCTGGTATTCTCCTCTAGTTTCAGCAACACGTCTAGCTCATTTAGATCAAGCAATCCTTTTCAATCAGAGAGGACTTTAACAGGGTTGTAATGTAGGCCATAGTTTTGGGTTTTTACAAGAAAAGGTAAAGGCTTGAACCTATTGCTTTTACCGGGCTTCTTTGTTACCTAGAATCACCTTTGAATAACTATATATTCTTCAAGGAGTTCAGCTTTCTTGTAGTTTGATCCTTGACCTTCTAATGGAGTTGCCCTTTCATTTTTTTGTTTTTTTTTGACTTACCCCGTGGTAGCTTTTTCTCTTGGCTTTTCTGTTTCTTCCCTTTCTTTTTGCTTTCTGCGAGATGAACATTTCCACAACTTCCTTATCTCAGATCATTTCCTTAGCATTTCAATTTAATCCATTGTGGGCAGTGATCCCTAGGTTGGGGTTTCTTTCTAAAGAAAAAGGTAATTGGCTCAACTAGTTTGACAAAGGTTGCCTTTAACTGTATGGGAAACAAAATGAGGGCCTCTCTTCATCTTGAATAAGATTTCTTGATCCATAGAGCCTTCACGTTACTTCAACTTGATAGTCGATAACATTCTTTGCCAGATCTCCCGCTGCCTGTCTGTCCAAGTGTGGGGGGATGGTTTAAGATCGGGGTTGACAAAAAATCTTCTGCTTTTTGCGAGGCACTAGTGGATTAAGCAAATGGGATATTTTTATGTATAGTAATAGAATTGAGAGCTTCTAATCATTTCAAATTGAATTGCTTAGTCCATAAAACCTTTGTACAAAATTTAGACAATATTCCTAGGGATGCTGTGTTTCAGCCAGTGAACCCCTACATATTCTATCGAATCAACTACTCTATGCTTACCCAGTTTGGGGGATGGTTATTGGTTTGGGGACATCTGAATAAAAATCAGTTATAGCTCTAGTGGGCTGAGTAAGGGGTAGTGTTTATTGAGGATAAATAGAACAATGGCTCCTCATCATTTTGAGTACTTGGCTGCCCATCGCTTAGCCAGGATATCATGCAAGTGTCGCCTGTTCAATAAAATTCGCACCTCTTTGTTGAGACTGCCTTCCTCCTATCTCTCACTCTCTCTTTGTCTCTCAAAGATTTTAACCCCTTTTAAATGGGTGGCCTATGCTATCCCATCCTTCAAGTCGAGTCATTTACCAAACGGGGAAGAATCCCTAAATGTGACAATCGTCCATAAGAGTATGAAATAAAGGGGATAAACTGGGAACTACCTATCTTCATTTAAAAGCGTGATTACATGGCATGCAATGTTTATTTAAAGAAGATATGCGAGAAATAGAAAGGCAAAAAGAAAATAGATGAATTTTGTGAAAATCTCCCTTTTCTTGTGGATCTTTTGGTGAGAACCCCTGATAGGGTTTTGAAACTGTTAGCTTCTTCGGCATTTCATTCTTCAGGTGTATCACCAAACGACGGAGGGCGGATTGAAAGATCTCTTGCAGTGTTTGGCATGCATTTGGAAGTTAGGAGATTCTTTTGTAGTAATGTACGTGTCTGACAGAACTTTGCAAACGATGAAGCCTTTTTCTGCATGGACGGTGATTGTTGCGGCATGGCAGGGAGGTAACGTCTTGCTGATGGATGGTTAGTTCTTCTTGCTCCTTGATGTAGGTTCGACGTCTTCTAACAACTAGGCTTATCTGCCCATGAGTTTGAATCTTGTGAGGTGCTAGAGGGATTCCATGAATTCAGTTATGCTCTCTGACCTACAAAAAGAAAAAGAAAAACAGAATGCAGTCAGCACGTGGAGTTGGAGGTTCTATGCGATGCATGTCCTATGAAGGTCCTTTCTTTGAGATAATCTAGGCATGATGACAAGTCCATTTTAGAGGTGGGGTTTAGCCCCTATTATGCAATACAATACCTCTTCGACGTGGGCCGGTTAATGATTCCTTATTTGGGTAATCCCGCCTCCATAGACTGAGAGAGATTTGGGCCTCTCTCGAGATATGGTTCTATGCATGCCATGAATCCTTGGGGTTTAAGAACCCGTAGGAGTTTTGATAGGTTCGATTAACATGAGATTGGATTACTCATTTCTCTCTACGGTTAATTAGATGCATGAGAATGAAATGACTTGAGTTTCTTAGAACTCTTGTCTTGAATGGATATAGATGCATGAACATAATAAAAGTGAACATGTGAGCAGTATGATAACAATAAATGAATGGTTTAGAAAAAACCCCCTTCTTGTCTTGCTTTTGTCTTTGATTCTCTGGGTACTTGGAGATGAGGAGGGGGAGGATAGAAGACAAAAACAAAAGAGAAGTTAGTGCCTTGATTTGAAAATTTTTATGCAATGCATGTCCTAGGGGGCCCCTACTTGAGAGAAACTAAACATGATGCATTTGGTCATTTTCAAAGATAGGGGATTTGTCCCTGTATGCAGATACCTTAACGTCAAGTGGGAACCTTCA
This sequence comes from Euryodendron excelsum, assembly GCA_033060915.1. NCBI lineage: Eukaryota > Viridiplantae > Streptophyta > Magnoliopsida > Ericales > Pentaphylacaceae > Euryodendron > Euryodendron excelsum. The sequence goes on along the minus strand of CM065385.1, from coordinate 25,209,284 downwards.
TCCATTCACATGTTCATTCATCCGTATATTCATCCATCCATGTTCTCGAGGAAAATAAAGAAGTACATTTTAACTTTGGGTTTACGATACAAAAGAATTGAAATACATTTCAACAGTGGGAGAGGGAACATGTTTTTTTTTTTTTTTTTTGGGATTTCTGCCTATCTAGTTTTGCAAAAGGAATCCTAAACTACTCTGGAGTCTTCAAATTCGTCTTCTTTGGATATGATGTCGAGGAGGTCGTTGAGAGACCTTATTGATCGATTGCCCCTTGTCTTTATGGCAATCCTATCTCCGTGAGCATAAAGGGATTGGGGCCCCTCTTATGGAATGAATTGATGTGCATGCCATGAGTCCTTAGGGTTACATGAGAACCCTTAGAGTTTAGGTAGATTTAATGCAAGGGAGAGTGACCTTGGTGTCACTCTCTATGGGTTGATCATATGCATGAGAATGTAGTGACTTGAGTTACTTGGAACTCTTGTCTTGACATGGAATATGGAATGCATGAAAATGGATACATAGAGTATAAGGAGAGAGAATACGGTTGAAGTAAACATGCATGTATGAGCAGTTAGATAGTCATTATAACAGTAGGAATACAGTCATTATAACAAACAGGAATAGACAGGTATAAATGAAAATAAGAGTAGTTGCCCTTTCCTCCATGGTTTTAGAAAACGGTACGCGTGTCTTAAATCCGGCAAAGGTTCGGCTATGCATGGTGTCTGTATGAGCATGAGGTTGAGGGTTGACTAATGCATCCTAAAAAGGTTCGGTCCCCGGATCTTCAAACCTAGGCCCACTCCCCGAGGTGGTGCCATGATCGGTTGGTGATCCGAGTGGGAGAACCATCAAGAGGCCGTAGGCAAAGAAACTAACACAACATCTTGCCCACAACCAATATACCGTTCCCCCTTTCTAACTAAAAAGGACATACCAGGGTAAAATGCAAGTATGTAGAATGCAGGTGCACATGCAGTGTGTGTGTGATTTTTTAAAGCGCAAGAAAGAGCCCAACAACTCCCATTCATCTTGTTCATCACATTCATACATGACAGTTAAAATTTAAACAAAAATTGCACCTCCAAAACAAAGATGTAATAGTTAGTATGTGGATGGTAAACTTAATACAAGATAATATAAATAAATGCATGTTTTTTTTTTTGTGAAAATAATTTCAAAAATTTGGTTTTGAAAATTTAAAGTGAATAGGATTGAATAAGTTAATTGAAGACTCTACATGGGTGAAGGGTAAAAAGACATGACTACGGCCTAACCCTCTAAGTGTCCCCAGTAGAGTCGCTAGCAGTCGCGCCCAAATTTTTCGTACTCGAGGAATACACACACAAGCGGGAAAAACACTGTACTCTCTCGTTAGAACTCACCCTCGTAGAAGAATGAGCGCGACTAGGTTTGGATTGAAAATAGATTTGAATTGAAAATAGATTTGAATAAAGGGCTTTTGGAAAACATTTTGAGTCGCCACCTAACTTGATTAAGGTGAGTTATGTTACCTAAAAACTAAGCATAATCCGAAAACTACACTTAGGGTTTTTGAAAATGATTTTAAAAATACTACCTCAAGAGAGGGTTTTTAAGAAAAGAGGTTGTTTAGCAACCTTTGGAAAATATTTAAGCCATTTTTTGAAAATAACTCCATTTTTGGTCTTTGAAAACAGTGATTCTAGGTTCGGAGGTTGGGTACCTACATGTCTATCTACCCTAGATTCACCTATGAGAGTCTTCAACTAACAAATGTTCAATTCTATCCACTTTAGAAAAAGAATGCTTTAAAAGACATGATGTATGATATGCAAGTGCAAGAAAAGAGAGTTGGAAAATAGATTTGGGAAGAAAATGATTTGATTTAAAAGAGATTTGAAAAGAATTAGGGAATTAAAAAGTTTTAGAAATTGAAAAGGAAATAGAAGCTTAGAAGTTTGAAATAGATTATAGAATTGAAAATTTGAAAAAAAAAAGTTGTGGAAATAGAAGCTTGAAAAAGATTGTGAAATTTGAGATTTGAAGAAGGTTGTGGAAATAGAAATTTGAAAAATATTGTGACCGCACCCATGAGGATTGCCTACGTATCCTTTTGGAGGAATCAGGTCAGTCATAGTTCGGACAAGAGTCTGATAGAAAATAGAAGGTTTGATTGGAAAAAGAAATTGAATTGGAATTTGGATTTGATTTGAACTTAGAAGATTGGAAATTGGAAATTAGAATTGAAGGATTAGGAAATTGATTTGGAAAGATTGAGGTTTAGGAAACCTAAACTTAAGAAGATAGGATTTAGGAAAGACTTGAGATTTAAGAAAGATTTGATTCGACTGTTGGACTTGGAAGATTAGGAAAGATTGGATTTTGGAAGGGTTCGAATTAGGAAAGGTCCGATTTAGGAAAGTTTAAAAAAAGGAAAGTTTCATTTTAGGAAAGTGTTATTTTTGAAAAGTTTTGTTTTAGGAAAGTTTCAAAATTGGAAAGTTTTGAATTTGGAATGTTTTGAAATAGGGAAGTTTTAAAAGTTAGAAAGTTTAGAATTTAGAAAGTTTTAGATTTGGGAAGATTTTAAGTTTTGAATTTGGGAAGTTGAAATTTGGAAAGGGACGAAATTAGGAAAGGGTTGAATTAGGACAGATTTGGAAGCATAATGTTTAAGGAAAGATTTGAAAGTTTTGGAAAACTTATGGTTTAGGAAGGTATGAGATTAGGAAAGGTTTAGACTAGGAAGGATTGAGATTCCTATTTCCTAAAACAAGGGATTGGATTTTGTTTCTAAAAAGAGATGTTTTGATTTTGTTTCAAAAAATAGAGGATAGGATCTAGTTTCCTAAATGGGAGATTGGGTTTGGTTTCCTAATCGTGGGTTCTAGGGCTTAAATTAGGCTCTAAGAAAAGAGTTTTCGGAAAGTGAATTTTTAGAAAGGAAGATTTTCGAAAGGAAATCCTAGAGAGGAGTTTCTAAAAGGAGAGTTTTGAAGAGAGAATTTTTGAAAAGATTTTTGGAAGGAGATTGTTGGAAAGAGTTTTTAGGAAATAGATTTTTGGGAAGAGTTATTTAGGAAGAAAACGTAAGGAGCATTTTTGGAGAGTGAACTTTGAAGAAAGTGTTTTTGGAAGGGAGCTTTTAGGAAAGACGTTTTTGGAAAGAGATTGTTGGAAGGGAGTTTTTCTAGGAAGGAGACTAGGGTTAGAAAGTGAATTTTGAGGAGAGTGTTTTGGAAAGGAGTTTTTATGAAGTTTTGAAAAATAGATTTTTGGAGGGAGTTTTTGAAAACAATTTTGGAAAGAAGATTGGAGAGAGTTTATGGAAAGCATGTTGGAAAAGGGATTTTTAGGAGGGGATTTTTGAGAAGAGTTTTTTAGAAAGTATATAAAATATCTCACTTTCCTAAAGCGATTATAACTATAAGAAGGTTAGAACCACTTTAAGATAGTGGTTTTATAAACAACAATGTTTTGAAAATATGAACCATATTTTTCACTTTAAATGTAACACTTTTTTAAAGCAACCCTAGCCATGAAAAGGCTAGAATCACCCTAGGATTGTGATTTTGAAAAAGAATATTTTGATGTAAGCTTCTGAAAATAAGTTTGAAAACGAATTTTGGAAGAATGCAAGATCATGATATACACAATGCAAAGAGGGTCGTGAACATACAAGGTTAAAGGCTTCACCACATAATCAAGGGGGTCGAACCCACGTGGTCTCTGGTTAGACTAAAAGAAAGCCCTCGACATGATAACTCTCCAATAGCCCAATCCTACACATGGACCGGGAATTCCCTTATTTCAAGCATGTAAGAAGGGGGAGAAGAAGATGAGGGATTAAAATAGAAGAAAACCCAAGTGGGTTAGGAGAGAGAAAAGAGGGGGGAAGATGCGTAAACGTAAAAAAGAAGCCTACCTTGTGTCTTCTTTATTTTGCTTAGCTTTGCGCGCTTTGCTTTGCTTGCCTTGCTTTGGTCTTCACTTCAATCTTCAAGAGTTTGTCTTCAACCTTTAAAGCTTCAGATTGCAGCACTTCAAGTCTTCAAAGGAGGCTTTGGACGCTAGTGTATGAGTGTATAGAAGTGCATGTGAGTGTATAGGAGGCTAGGGTTTGTGTATGGAGGCTAGGGTTATGAAAACCTAAAGAGACTAGGGTTTATAGAGGCTACGAGCTCTGTATATCGAAAAGTAAGGTTCTTAAACTGAGTTTGCGGACCTCCTTCACGTTGGAGGAGGCTCTGTATTTATAGACAAGGGAATGACCTGGCGCCTGTTGCAATGGCGCCAGGCCAAAAATGCTTCTGGCACCACTCCTAGTGGCGCCAGGCCAAAAATTGGCTTGGCCCCACTACTAGTGGTGTCAGCCAATTGTGAAAGTTTTAAGGTTGGCAAGCAACGTATCTTGAAAAGATTTGGGCGCCTGTACTAGTAATAACCACACAATTTTTAGCCTAGTTTTACTAAGAGTGACTCCGGAAGGCCCGGGAATGATTTAAGGGACCGGGAATGGCCTGAAAGGCCAGAAAGGGACAGGAACCCTGAGAATAGGGTCCTGGAGGTAATGGACTTGGAAAAGGATGACAAGATGTGTTGGAAGGGTTGACTGAGTAATTAGGGGCAAAATGGTCAATCAGGCCGGAAAGCTGTCGGGACGGACTCAGAATCCCGAAAGAAGATTCAAGATTTAGAAACATTATTTAGAATGTTCCCAAAGCCTATCGGCTTGATAACCAGAGCCGGTGTGGTCGGAAAAAGGCGACCGACCCACTAGGGGCAAAACAATTATTTTGCACCGGGTTTACCGGAACTGACTCGGAATGATCCGGAATGATAAAGGAAGGTGGGGAATGCTATAAGCAGCATTCTCGGGAGATTACCAATTTGATACCCAGAGCTGGTGTGGCTAGAAAAAGGCGACTGGCCCACCAAGGTCAAAACGGTCATTTTGCACCGGGTTTATTAGAACTGACTCAGAATGATCCGGAAAGTTAATAGAACGTTGAGAACACTATAAAAAAAATTCTTGGGAGGTTACCGATTTGATATCCAGAGCCGGTGTGGTTGGAATAGGCGATCGGCCCACCATGGGCAAAATGGTCATTTTGCACCGGGTTTATCGGAATTGACTCGGAATGATCCAGAAAGATAATAGGAAGGTCGAGGATACTATAAAAAGTATTTTCAAGAGATTATCGATTTGATACCCAGAGCCGGTATAGTCCCTGGGGCGTTCAGATGCTTAGGGGCAAAATGGTCATCTTGACCGAAAAGTCTCAGAATTGGCCCGAAACTGACTAGAAGGCACCTAATCATGCCAGATTGACTTTAAGACAATCTTGGAAGGATGGACTTACCATTTTGAGGACTTAGGTGTGTTCGCAAGAAATGTGCCGGAAATGGCCCTAGGGGTAGTTTGGTCATTTTTCACCGAAGTGGGCTAGCAGGCACCGGTGTTGAGCTGGGTTTTGAGTGTTTCCGCTACTCTGACGACGGTCTCGTGACATAGGGGTTTGTTGGCAATTCCCTATATCGACCTGCTTGTGAGTATTTTCGCTACTCTGACAGTTATGATGTTTATGAGTACTTCCGTTACTCTGATGGTTCGCGATCATTCCCGAGACTGCCTGATCTTGGGAAGCTGCTAAAGGGACTTAGCGCCTGAGAAGTCAACTTTCTCAGAATGCTGGCCGAAACGGACATTTCTGCATTGGCGGGCTAGCAGGCGCCAAAAGTGGACCGTTCTACCATATAGGGGACTTGGGGTCTCGTCCCGTTCGACAGGTTTAAAGGGGACTTACCATCTTCGAAAAGACGTGCCTATTGGAATTGGAAAGGGGTCTTATTGTCTTCGGAAAGACGCGCCTATTGGAACTAGAAAGGGGACTTACCATCTTTAGAAAGACGTGGCTGATTTGGAATTGAAAAGGGGACTTACCGTCTTCAGAAAGACGTGCCTGGTTTGGAATTGGACCGAACAATGCCCCTAAGGGCATTTAGGTTATTTTGTCTCTATTTGGGCCTGGTGGGCCAGCGAAGCGATGAATAGATGGGATTAGACTTAGAGAGTTGATTTCGATTGGAATACGTTCATATTGACTTGAGTACAAGTCTGGACGGATCGTAGACTGCCGAGCGGTCAAAAATGGGATGCTTTCTGCCTACGAATCCCTTTTTGGAAATTAGGTCAGTTGTAGTTCGGCCAGGAGTTCAATAGAAAATTTGGTTTGAAAAGAGTTTGATTTGGAACTTGGATTTGAAGATTGAAAATTGAACTTTGATTTGAAATTAACTTAGAAGATTTGAAAAGATTGGACTTTAATTTAAAATAGAATTCAAGGATTTGAAATAGACCTTCGAATTGACTTTGACTTGAAATTGAGCTTGAGGATTTGAAATTGATTTTGGTTTGCAAAGATAGAACTTGGAAGAAGAACTTAGACTTGATTTGGAAAGATTGAGATTTGAAAATATTTTGACTTGAATTGAAGTTTGAAAAACCATCTCGATTTAGGAAAGAATTTTTGGAGAAGAGTTGGAAGCTTTCTAACTGTAGGGTTAGGGTAAAAGTTAGGTCTAGACATCCTAGGACTTAGGGTAATCTAAGGTTGAAGCATGTCATTGAATTGAATTGAGTTGAACTTGAAAAGCTTGATTTTGGAAAGCTTGATTTTAGGAAACCTAGACTTAGGAAGATAGGATTTAGGAAGGACTTGAGATTAAGAAAGATTTGATTTAGAAAATATGGAGAGATGGAGTCTAAGAAAGATTGAATTTGAAAAATCTTGAAATTAAGAAAGCTTTGAAATAGGAAAGATCCGTTTTAGGAAAGTTTTGAATTTAAAAAGTTTAAAATAGGAAAGGTTTTGAAATTAAAAGGTTTTGAATTTAAAAAGTTTCAACTTAAGAAAGTTTTGAATTTGGAAAGTTTCCTTGTTAGAAAAAATTTGATAAGGTTTGAAAAAGATTTGGAATTTGAAAAGTTTTAGAATTAGAATACGTTTGGGTTTAGAAAGATTAAGAAGCTTAAAGTTTAAGGAAAGATTTGAAAGGTTAAGTTTTGAAAACTTAAAATTTAGGAAGGTATGAAATTAGGAAGGATTAGAATTTAAGAAAGACTTGGATTAGGAAGAATTAGGATTAGCAAAGGTTCAAATTAGGAAAAAGGTTTAGATTAGGAAAGATTTGATTTCTATTTCCTAAAATGAAAGATTGGATTTTATTTTCAAAAAGAGATGATTTGATTTTGTTCGAAAAAATGGAGAATTTGATTTAGTTTCCAAAAACGAAAGACTTGATATGATATAGAATTGGAAAGGAGGAATTTTGAAAAACTTAGGTTTGGAAAGCTATAGTTTTGGTATAGCAAAAGTGATTTTGGAAATCTAAGATTTGACGTAGAAAATAGAGGTTTTGGAAAACTATGTTTTGAGGCAAGATTGGAAATTATGTTTTAGGAGAGAAAATTAGGCTTTCCTAACCATGGCTCTAGGGTTTAATTTGAACTCTAAGAAAAATAGATTTTGAAAAATAGATCTTTTTGGAAAGAGAGATTTTTAGAAAGAGATTTTTAAAAAGAGTTTTTAGGAAAGTAAGTTTGAAAAGAGATTTTTGAGAGAATTTAAAAAGAGGTTTTAAAAAGTAAGTTTGAAAAGCAATTTGGAAAGGGATTTGAATGTGGACTTTTGCAAGCATCTAAAAATATCTCACTTTCCTAAAGCGATTCTAACCGTAAGAAGATTAGAACCATTCTAGGATTGTGATTTCGAAAATAACAAGGATTTAAAAATATGGACCATGAAAGTCACTTTAAATGTAACACGTTCCTAAAGCAACTCTAACCATGGAACGGCTAGAATTACCTTATGATTGTGATTTTGAAAATAAGTTTGGAAAAAGAAGATTTAATGCAAGTTTTGAAAACGATTTTCGATGCAAGTTTTGAAAACAAGTTTTGGAGAGATGCATGATCATGATATGCACAATGCAAGTTGGGGTTGTGAACATACAAGGTTAAAGGTTTCACCACATAATCAAGGGGCCGAATCCACATGGTCTCCGGTTAGACTCAGAGAAGGTAACCGACACGGTGACTTTCAATAGCCTAATCCTACACATGAATAAGGGAGTCTCTTATTTCAAGCATGCAAGAAAGGGGGGGTAGAAGATGGGGATCAAAATAGAAGAAAATCCAAGTGGGTTAGGAAAGAGAAGAGAGGGGGGGGGGGGGGGGAATTGCATAAACGTAAATAGCAAGCCTACTTTGTGTCTTCTTTGTTTTGCTTGCTTTATTTGCTTTGTTTTTCTTGCTTTGCTTTGTTTTACTTCGATCTTTGAGAGCTTGCTTTGGTCTTTGGGAGCTTTTGAGTTGAGTACTTCAAGTCTTCAATAGAGGCTTCAGAGGTTCGTATATGAGTGTATAAGAGTATATGTGAGCTAGGGTTAAGTGTATAGGGGCTAGGGTTTTGTATATGGAGGCTAGGATTTGGAGAACCTAAAGAAAACTAGGGTTTGGAAGGGCTTCGAGCTCTGTAATTTGAAAAACAGTTTTTGGACTGAGTTTACAGATCCTTTCCACGCTGGATGAGGCTTTGTATTTATAGACAGAATATTGACCCGGCGTCTGTTATAGTGGCGCTAGGCTTAAAATCCTATTGGTGCCAGCCACTTAGGAAATGTTTAAGGGCGGCAAGAAACATATCTTCGACCCTTGATATGCAAGGCAAAAGATTTGGGCACCTGACCTAGTGACTACCATGCATTTTTTGGCCTGGCTCCACTAAAAGTGACTTCGAAAGGTCCGGAAATGTTTCGAAAGGCTGGGAATGGTCCGAAAGGCCAGAAATGGGTAGAAACCCTTGAAATAGTGTCCCAAGGGTAACGGACTTGAAAAACAAAGTCGGAATTGTCGACTAGGCTATCAGGGGCAAAACAGTCAACTAGACCGGAAAACCACTGGAATGGACTTGGAACAATCCATGAGCGGACTTAAGGGTTGGAAACACTATTTAGAGTGCTCCAAGGGAGTTTCGGTTTGATACCCAGAGCTTGTCACGACCCATTTTATTTTCTAGATTGGGACAAGGGGGTTTTATAAGATGAAGATACATCATTCATATTAAAAAGATCATTACATCCTGAAAACATTTATGTCTAGTAAAGGTCCATAACTTTATTTTTATGTACAACCCAAGTTAAATGTTAAGAAAATTTCAACTAAACTGGGGGTTCATTCATAGTCATTTCTTTGGGATTCAGCTGAGTTCCATTTCCCTGAAAATTTTTTCATAAAATAGGTGTGAGCTGTGAAGCCTAGTAGAAATACTGTAATTCTATAAAATGCAAGTTTAAGATGCAGTTAAGCTATGACATGCATATGTAACCATTTCTTTTTATCATCATTAGGATCCCGCAGGTATATCCTACTTGGGGCATCATAAAGCCTAGTGGGCCCACCCTTGACACTCCTTTCTCTTCAAGTTTAGTGGGGGCCCAACCATGATCATCTAGCCCAGACCAAGTTAGTGAGTACTGATTTGTGGTAGCCCCGATACTAGTTGATCAGTAATCACCCATGATCTCAACTCGGGGTTCTTTCATTTATCCGGTTATGCCTCCTTTATTTCTCCCCAATGTTGCAATCACACAAGAAATGTATGTTGTTTAGCATGCAATAAAATAATACAAGATATACATTAAGCCTAATACCAGTATTAAAGAACATGTCATATGAATTAAAATAAGCATGTATAATAGATAATGCACGATTTCCTACCCTGTCAGTTTCTTTGTGCAAAAGATTCATGCCGGTTCTTCACGTATTTTCTGTTCATGTTACCATGAGTTAGATATCTATTTTTCATATAATTTAAATATATTTTAGAATCAATTTAGGTTGTTAGAAGTGTGTTAAAATAGTTAGAATCTTGGGTGGTACATGTCTTTGGGTTGGAACAAAATTTCTCAGTCACTTGGAATAGAAGTTATTTTGAAATTTTTTCCCGGGGTAGCTAGGAAGGCTACTCTCCTATATATAGATCCCTTATATTTTTAGGGATTTTCTGAAAAAATTCCAGAATATTCCATTATCTCTTGTATTTTCTGTGAATTTTCATGCCAAAAAGCGTAATAAATTCATGAAAATTCATAGAAAAGTCGTTAGGGCTTGAAATTTTGAGGGTAGCGTATTCAGATATTTTTAGAGTGGCCATAAAAATTTCAGAGCCTGCCCATGTGGGACGCACCCTCATGCGCCACTAGTCGCTCGTGGGGGAGAAAGGCATAGCCTTCTTCTTCCTCCCACCCCGACTAGTCGCTATGCAACTCCCTTTTCCGGCAAGTTCCTAGGTTTTCCGGCCATGCATGAGAGCCCCAGGTGTTAGCAAAGTCCTGGGCTTCATGCTCATGGTCCAAGCTTGACCTATGGTGGCCAGACGGAGCCCAAAATGGCGGTTACATGGCGAAACCCTGGCGGTTCAGACTTGTAACTGCCATTGTGGCTGCCTTCCCCTCATTTTCAGCCCTTGGTCCCTTCTTGACTTTTGTTCCTGACCCTATGAGGAGTCGACCTCAAGTGGTGTGACTGGCAAAGGTGGCCGATGGCCAGAGTTATGCCCCTGGACAAATTTTTTGGCAAGAAGTTGCTCTAGGAGCTGGGCATGGCCAGTACAGAGGCTACGGGCCTCTTTGGGACACCCATGGGTATCCTTGAGAAACTCCATGGCAGCTGTAGTAGCTTCCCAGCCCCTATCTTCACTGTCATAACAACAAAAAAAATGTGAACTCTCTCTCTCTCTCTCTCTCTCTCTCTACAGTTTTTCACTGGATTTTCGGCCATGAGTAGTCTTTCCCTAGCTGGGTTTGTCATGAGGGAGGTGGAAGGAAGGGAGTTCTCACCTGGGGGTGTAGTTTAAGAAGCCCGGTTTCTTCTCCCTCCTTCTTCCCTTTCTCTTTCTCTTGATTTTGTATTTGTTTTCAGTTTTCCCTGATCATCCCTAGTATTTATTTGTAACATAATCTACTACAGGTATAAGCAGCGTATGACAAGTGTGTAACCAGGTGTTGGTGTGCATGGTGAGTGTGTAGATACGAGAAGCTCAAGTCTGTTTCGGCGAAACTTAAGTCGGTTTTTTGATGATGATCCACGATATTTGAATTATAACTCACGACATTTCGAATTGCCTATAGAATTCTAGAGCATTGTAAACCTTCATGCAGCTAGGTGTCATGCCATAATAGTGCATGAATTGGCAAGGTGTCTTGATAGGGTGTAATTCCGATGGTCAGTTACTAATGTGATCATGAATGTTCTATTTGGTTATTTTTAATTTGATATGTTTAAAACATATATCGGATCCCATATCTATGCAATGTATATATATTTTATGTCATCCAGTTTGCATGGGTGAAATAATTACAAAGGTGTAGTGGAGTCTTGGTTTGGTTGAACTGATGGGGCTTTGAACCGGGTTTGATTCTATTTGCTAATGCATAAATGTAATAAATTACAGGTGTTCCTAAATATATTTATCGCCTCAAATATTTATTCTAGTAAAATTATCATGGGTGTAGCAATGAATAATTCTAAAGTCACCAAAATTTTCAAGGTGTTACAGAGCTGGTGTGGTCGGAAAAGGTGATTGGCCCACCAAGGGCAAAACGGTTATTTTTTCATCGGGCTTGCTGGAATTGACTCAGAATGATCTAAAAAGATAATAGAAGGTCGGGAATCCTATAAGAAACATTCTCGGGAGATTACCAGTTTAATACCCAGAGCCGGTGTGGTTTCCGGAGGCACTTGGATGCCCAAGGGCAAAATGGTCATTTTGATCGAATAGTCTCAGAATTAGTCCGGAATCGATCGGAAGGCACTTAAACATGCCAGATCGTCTTTGGGAAAATCTTGGAAGGGTGGACTTACCGTTCTGAGGACTTAGGTACTTTCTTGAGAAACGTCCCAAAAATGGCCCAAGGGGCAGTTTGGTCATTTTTTACTGGAGTAGGCTAGCAGGCGCTGGTGTTGACCTGGGTTTTGAGTGTTTTCGTCACTCTGATAGTTTGTGAAGAGTTGGTTTTCAAAGGTATCCCGTCCTTTGGTAAACATGTCACAGCCAATAGGCGAGTTTAGTCCCGTGACATAAGGGGTTTATTGGCAATTCCCTATGTCGACCTGTTTGCGAGTGTTTTTGCCACTCTGACGGTTCCGAAGTTTGCAAGTGTTTTCGTTAGTCTAACGGGTCGCTATCATTCTAAAGACTGCCTAATCAACTTTCTCGAAAGGCGTGCCAAAATGGACATTCTTCATTGGCTGGCTAACAGGCGCCAAAGTTAGATTGTTTTACCATCTGAAAGACTTGGGGTCTCATCCTGGTCGACGGGTTTAAAGGGACTTATCACTCTGAAGTTTTTTTTAGAAAAACATGCCAAATAAATGGTTTTACCATTTGAGGGATCAACTTTCTCAAAAGACGTGCCGAACTTGATTGGAATTGAAACTGGACTGGAATTGGATTTTGATCTTGGAATTGAGATTGAAATAGGGACTTACCATCTTTGAGAAGACGTGCCCACTGGAATTGGACCGGACAATACCTGAAGGGCATTTTGGTCATTTTGCCGCTATTTGGGCCCGCGAAGCGATTGATTGACTGGATTATGTCTGGAAAACTAGTTTGAACTGGAATATGTCTATATTGACTTGAGTACAAGTCTGGACAGATCGGAGATTGCCGAAAGGGACAAAATGGGGTGCTTACACCTTTCTTGCATGCTTGAAATAAGGGACTTCTCGACTCATGCCTAGGAAGAATTATTGAAGGTCACCGTGCTATGGGCTTTCTTCAAATTCAACCTTTGATGGTGTGGGTTTGGCCTTCTTGATTATGTGGTGAATCCTAACCTTGTATGTTCACGACTTTATTGCATTGTGCATGTCATATTCATACATCCATTCAAACTTGTTTTCAAAATTATTTTTAAACTTGCATCAAAACTCTCTTTCAAAACTTGCATTCAAAATCTCCTTTTCAAACTTGTTTTCAATTCACAATCCTAACGTGATTATAACCATTCTATGGTTAGGTTATTTTAGGAAAGTGTTATATTTAATGTAACTATCAAGGTTCAAATTTCAGGTGTAAACCCTATATTGTTTTTATCAAAATTACAATCTTAAGATGATTCTAGCCATTCTATGGTTAGGATTGTTTTAGGAAGGTGTGATATTCAATGTGATCATTATGGTCCATATTTCAAATCCCTTTTTATTTTTAAAATCACAACCCTAGAATGGTTCTAAATTTTTCACGGTTAGAATTATTTTAGGAAAATGAGATATTCATGAGACTCATAAAAGTCCATATTCAAACCTCTTTCCAAATTGTTTTGCAAATCTACTTTCTAAAAACTCTTTTAAAAAATCTACTTCCTAAAAACTCTTTTCAAAGATCTATTTTTAAAAAACTCTTTGTCTTGGAGTCCAAGTCAAGCCCTAGAATTCATGATTAGGAAATTTTAGTTGCCTTTCTTAAAATCATGACTTCCTATTTTATCTCAAATCATAGGTTTTAAAAACTACTTTCTACATCAAATTATGGATTTCTAAAAACTCTTTTTCTACACAAAATCATAGACTTCCAAATCTAAGATTTTCAAAACTCAACCTTTCCAATTCCATATCAAATCAAATATTCCAATTTAGGGAACCAAATCAAATCCTTTAATTTTGGAAACAAAATCAAATCATCTATTTTTAGAAATAAAATCCAATCTTCAACTTTAGAAAATAGGAATCAAATCTTTTCAAATTTAAATATTCTCTAATTTCAAACTGTTCCAAATCTCAACTTTCTAAATCCAACTTATCAATCTTTTCTAATTCTAAACTTTTCTAATTTCAAACTTTTGAAATCTTATTTCCAAATTTCAAATCTTTGTAAGTTTAAATCTTTCTAAATTCAAAACTTTCTAAATTCAAACTTTCCAAGATCAACTCTTTTCTAATTTGAAAACTTTTCTAAAATGAAACTTTTCTAAAATGAAACTTTTCTAAAATGAAACTTTCTTAATTTGGTACTTTCCTAAAATGAAATTTTCAATTTTAAAACTTTTCTAGTTTAAAACTTTTCAAAATTCTATCTTTCTTAAATCCTAACTGTCTAAATTCTTTCAAATCAAATATTCAAGTCAAATTTTTTTCAACCATTCCAAGTCAAGTGTTTCTAAATGAAATCAAACCATTTCCAATTTTTTCTAAATCCCATCTTTCCTAATTGTAAGTTTTCTAAAATCAAAACTTTCCTAATTTGAAACCTTCCTTAATCCAATTTTTGAAGATCAAATAAAATCTTTTCAATTCAATTGCATGCTTCAACCCTAGGTTACCTAAGTCCTAGGATACTTAAACCCTATTTCAATCCTAATCCTAAGTTAGGAAGCTTCTACTCTTTTTAAGGCCTTTTTTCTAAACCAAGATGGTTCTCAAACTTTAATTCAAGTCAAGATGTTTTCAAAATTCAAGTCAATATTTCCAAACCAAGTCCAAGTTCTTCTTTAAAGTTCAACTTTTTCAAATCAAAATCAATTTCAAAATTCTCAAGTTCAATTTCAATTCATAGTCAATTCTAAGTTCGATTTCAAATCAAAGTTTAATTTTCAATCTTTCAATCAAAGTTCCAAATCAAACCCTTTTCAAATCAAACATTTTCTAGTTAAACTTTTCAAAAAACCTCAAAGTGTCTATTTTCAATGGGATCCCGAGTCCGAACTACGACTGACCTAATTTCTAACAAAGGGATACGTAGACAACCCTCATTGATGTGGTCACAATCTTTTTCAAATTTTCAATTTCACAATGTTTTTCAAATCTTCAATTTTTTCAATCTTTTTCAAGTTTCCAATTCCATAACATTTTTCAAGTTTCTAATTTCTATAACCTTTTTTTCAAATTTCAAATCCTCTCTTCAAATATATTTTCAAAATGAAGTCCTTTTTCTTGCACTTGCATGTCATGCATTATATCAAACTTCTTTTTAGAATTCTTTTTAAAGTGGATATAGTTGGACATTGGATAATCAAAAATTCTAAATGAGTGAATCTAGGGTGAATAGACATGTAGGTACCATAAGGGCAGGATAGGGTGATAGCCTAGTATATCTTCTTTATATGTAACTAACCTCTGAACCTAGATTCATTATTTTCAAAGACCAAAATGGAGTTATATTTTTTTTAAAAAATGGCTTAAATCTTTCCAAAGGTTGCCATACAACCTATTTTCTTAAAAACCCTTTTTTGAGAAAGTTTTCCAAAACCTTTTCAAAAACCTTGAGCTAAATATTTGGATTGCACTTAGTTTTAGGTGACCTAACTTATCTTAACAAAGTTAGGTGCGACTCCAAACTTTTTTGAAAAGTTCTTAATTGAATCAATTTCTATATTTTGTGTGGTTTCATGCATATTTAATGTTGATCTTTTCAAGCTAAGTTGCATCTTGATATTCATAAATCTATATTTTCCCTTCATTGATTGATCATGTCTTTATAGGGTCCCTATAATTTGAAAGTTTCAATAGTTCTACCAAAAACTGAGCTTGCTTGCACTTCCTAATAACTTAAGGTCTTCTCGAATTGAGGAAGAAAGCTACCTTTTGCTTTGCCAAAGGGTGACACCGGCTGTCACTCGAGAGAGCCCATTGATCCAAAGAAGAGCCTTAAAAGAAACCGAGAGGTCCACTAAAAAATGTTTTTCCTTCCAACAAGAGAGAGAGGAGAAAGGGGGGGGGGAATGAGTTAATAGGTTAAATCTCAGAGAGTGGTGTAAGTACTATCACATCCTGACAAGAAAATGACGAAATTAAAACGGAGAATCCTAAAAGAGAAACTGAAGTTCAAAAGACTACCTGATTCTAGGATGCAACACACATAACTAAACATGAACCCTGGGGGAAATTCAAGGGGAGCATGCATCCATTCTCATCCATATGAAAAATGTGTGCATTCATAAAAAATATGACATGCATTCAATTCCATTCTTGTATGTGCATTTATCAAAAAAAGTATGATGTGCATTTAATTCCAATCTTGCATGTGTATTCTGGTATATGCATTTATCAAAAAGTATGACATGCATTCAATCCCATTATTGTATGTGCATTTATCAAAAACTAGGACATGCATTCACCCCTTTACATGTGCATTTTTAGAATTGGTATAAATAAACTGTTTTTGCACAAAAACTTATTTTATGTCTTTCTATCTCTCTCTCTCTCTCTCTCTCTCTCTCTATCTCTCTCTCTCAAATAAGAAACAAGGAACGAGGTAAAGCACAAAAAGGAGCTAAAGCCACCCCGCGACCAAGTAACCTCAAACATCTCTAATACCAGTATACACCTTAGAAAGCTCAGACTTTCATAGTCGATAAGAAACAGAGAACGGGGCAATGGCCCACCCTCGACCTCCTCAATCAACCTTGGACTTCCCTAGAGGAACATCATTCCACCAAACGAAGTGTTGATTCATGAAGACATCAACCTTGGACTTCCCCAAAAGAGTATCGTTCCGCTAGACGGAGTATCGGTTTAAGAAGACATCAACCTTGAACTTTTTTAGAGGAGTATCGTTTTGCTAGATGGTGAATCCGTTTGACGTACCGTTCGAACGTACATGTAACTATTCGAACGCCTCTTGGACTGTTTGAACTCTCCTTCGAACGTTGCTTCTAATTTAGCACGAATTTGGCCCTTTTAAGCTAGGATTATCTTCCTTGGTATTCCATAGCACCCTAAATCAAAATATAAGAATAATGAGTATATTTAGGCACCAAATAAGTATAAAAGCAAAATTTGGTGTGCTGTCGCAGGCACCCAAAAATAAAAATGATACCCAAAAAACAAATTTGTAGTAATGCAAGTAAGAATCGTTCCCACGGAGAGTGTCTAGCCTAGTTTTATGCTATGTGAACAAGGATAGGGGGTTTGGATATAATGAAAACTATTTTAATAATAACAACTACGAAATAATTCAAATTAAAGTGTTAAAATCAATCAAAAGAACAAACCTTGGTCTGAGTCAACATCCACCATTAGAGTTATATAACTGATCATTGATGGAAGCATATCAATTTACACACTGAATATTCACCATCGAAATTGTTTTCCTATCTCTCCTTAATCGTGGTTAATTAGAAAATAAGCGATCTCATTAACCCTAACTATTCAACAACCCAGGAGAAGCACACAAGGTTTAATCTAATAGTAGCCTTAAGAATTAGAGAGATCGATAAAACTAAACAACACAAGCACAAGCGGTTGCATTTAATTTAGTCAAACGTCCTTCCTAAGATCTAATGATTCCTGATGCAGCAAATCATTAAATCTCAGTTGCTTCACAAATCAGAGGAATCAAACAATTACAGATTTGATATTTAACCTAGCTGTAGATTGCAACGAATAATAAACTAGTAAACCTTCTAGTGATTAAACAAGACAATCATAAAAATAGGCACAGAAGAACGTTCGATACTCAAAGCATAAATCGAATAATGAAAACAAATTAGATCTCACAGTTTATTTTTAATTCCGAGGCTTCTGTTTCCTTTGACCAAGATTCAAAGTTTAGTCACGTAGGGCTATGAAGAAAACTCAGATAATAAATCAAAGAAGAAGAGAGAAACGTATATTTTCTGCTACTTTTCCTCCTAGAATAATATGAAAAACGCCAACCTAAAAATAAAACAATCCCAGCTTTTATAGGCTTCTGAAGATCTGTAGATGCATAAAGCCGCTCGAACACCCTTAGTATCATTCGAACGCATTGGACCACTGTTCAAACAGTGCATCGAACGCACTTTGAATGGAAAAATTGCTCTCTATAGATTTCGAAAGCACTTGGAACCTAAATTTGGCGTGAATCCATTTGACGTATCGTTCAAACGCTCCTTCAAACGTTGCTTCCAATTTAGCACGAATTTGGCCCTTTTAAGCTAAGATTCTCTTCCTTGGTGTTCCATAGCACCCTAAATCAAAATATAAGAATAATGAGTATATGTAGGCACCAAATAAGTATAAAAGATTAAACCTTAAGAGAGAAAAATATGACATTTGGATTCTTATCAGTGGAGTATTGCTTCAAGAAGTATTAGACATCAACCTTAGACTTCCCCAAAAAAGCATCGTTCTGCCAGACGGAGTGCCGGTTCAAGAAGTATCAAACATCAACCTTGAACTTCCCCAGAGGAGCATCGTTCTGCCAGACAGAGTACCGGTTCAAGAAGTATCAAACATCAACCTTGAACTTCCTCAGAGGAGTATCGTTCTGCCAGACGGAGTGCCAGTTTAAGAAGTAGCAGTTTTAAGACATCAACCTTGGACTTCCCTAGAGAAGCATCGTTCCACCAGATGGAGTGTCGGTCCAAGAGGATATCAGCCTTAGACTTCCCCAAAGGAGCATCGTTTCGCTAGACGGTGTGCTGGTTCAAGAAGTATTAGACATTAACCTTGAATTTTCCCAGAGGAGCATCGTTCTGCCAGACGGAATGCCGGTTAAAGAAGTATCATACATTAACCTTAAACTACCCCAAAGGAGCATCGTTCCGCTAGATAGAGTGTCGGTTCATGAAGTAGCAGTTTTAAGACATCAATCTTGGACTTCCCTAGAGGAGTATCATTCTGCCAGATAGAGTGTCGGTCCAAGAAGACATCAACCTTGGACTTCCCCAAAGGAGCATCGTTCTGCCAGACAGAGTGTTGGTTCAAAAAGACATCAACCTTGAACTTCCCTAGAAGAGCATCGTTCCACTAGACGGAGTGTCGCTTCAAGAAGTATCAGACATCAACTTTAAACTTTCACAGAGGAGTATCATTTCACCAGACGGAGTGCCGGTTCAAGAAGTATCAGACATCAACCTAGAACTTTTCCAGAGGAGTATCGTTTTGCCAGACGAAGTGTTGGTTCAAGAAGTAGTAGTTTTAAAACATTAACCTTGGACTTCCTCAGAGGAGTATTGTTCCGCTAGACGAAGTGTTGGTTTAAGAAGTAACAGTTTCAAGACATCAATCTTGGACTTCTCCAGAGGAGCATTGTTATACTAGACGGAGCCTGGTTCAAGAAACATCAATTTATCTAGAGGAGTATCATGCTGCCAGACGAAACGCTAGACATTGATCATCGGCTTGAGGTAACTATTCTTTAGATTCCAACTCTTCCAATCCCTTCGATTGCCTCACGGTCAATATGGGACTCTAACTTTATCGTTTTTTGTCTTCGACAAGCAAAGACAAAAAAAGTCGGGCAGTTGTAAGGCCTTTTTTGCCCGCTCAGTGATCTTTGGCCCGACTAGGCTCACTTTCGAACATCGCATGCACATTCAGACTCACACTTGCCGGTCACTTCCTGGGCCCGTCGAGCCCACTTGAAGCCAAGTGACCACTTTGCCTCTAGGAATCCAATTGCCTCCGGAAACCACACCGGCTCTGGGTATCAAACCGGTTACCTTCTGAGGATGCTTCTAATAGTATTCCCAACCTTTTAATACATTTTCGGGCAATTTCGAGTATGTTCCAGTAAGCTTGATTTAAAATGATCGTTTTGTCCCTAGTGGGCCAGTCGTCTTTTCCGAACACACCGGCTTTGGGTATCAAATTGACAATTTCTTCAAACACTCTCAATAGTGTTTCTAATCGTCTAGCCTTCTCGCGAGACACTTCGGGTAAATTCTGGTGTCTCCCCGATTTAAATGACTATTTTGCCCCTGGTGGGCCAGTAAACCTTTTCAACTATTAGAGCATTGTTTCTCAAACTAGTTACCTCTAGGACACTCTTTCGAGGGTTCCTATCCATTCTCGGCCGATTGTGCTTACTTGAAACCTTTTGGATCGTTCCTAAACTTTTTAGGGTCACTCATAGTGGAGCCAAGTAAAAAATTGCAGGGTAGTCAGTAGGATAGGCGCCCAAATCTTATGCCTTGCGTTCCAAGAGCCAAAGATCTATTTCTTGCCGACTTAAAAAACTTCTTAAAAAGCTAGAGCCAAGCCAAAATTTGGCTTGGCGCCACTGCAATAGGTGCCTGTGCCAACTTTGGCTACTTATAAATACAAGGCATCCTCTACGTAAAAAGAGTCCGTAAATTCAATCCAGAAACTTTGTCTCTCCGAAAACAGAGCTCGAAGTCTCTTTGAACCCTAATTCTCTCAAGCTTCTTCAAGCTTTAGCCTCCATACACTCAAATCCTAGCCTCTATACACCTTATACACTCAAATATAAGCCTCCAAATATCCATTAAAGACTCAAGTACTATAATTTCAAAGCTCTCAAGGTTCAAGTAAAGTAAAGCAAATCAAGCAATCAAAGCAAGAAGAATACAAGGTTGGTTTTCTATTTATTTTTATGTAATCCCCCCTTTATCAGCTCCCTCCTAACCCATTTGGGTTTTCTTCTATTTTAATTCCTATATTCTACCTCACTTCTTGCATGCTTGAAACAAGAGACTTCCCGACTCATGTTTAGGAAGAATTGTTGAAGGTCACCGTGCTGAGGGCTTTTTTCAAATTCAACCTTTGATGGTGTGGGTTCAGCCATCTTGATTATGTGGTAAAGCCTAACCTTATATGTTCACGACCCTATTACATTGTGCATGTCATATTCATACATCCATTTAAACTTGCTTTCAAAATTGTTTTCAAACTTGCATCAAAACTCTCCTTCAAAACTTGCATTCAAAATCTCATTTTTCAAACTTGCTTTTAAAATCACAATCCTAAAGTGATTATAGCCATTCCATGGTCAGAGTTATTTAAGGAAAGTGTTATATTCAATGGGATTATCAAGGTTCAAATTTTAGGTGTAAACCATAAATTGTTTTTATCAAAACCACAATCTTAAGATAATTCTAGCCATTTCATGGTTAGGGTTGTTTTAGGAAGGTGTGATATTCAATGTGATCATTATGGTCCATATTTCAAACCCCTTTTTGTTTTTAAAATCACAACCCTAGAATGGTTCTAATCTTTTCATGATTAGAATCGTTTTAGGAAAGTGTGATATTCATGAAACTTGTAAAAGTCCATATTAACACCTCTTTCCAAATTGTTTTGCAAATCTACTTTCTAAAAACTCTTTTAAAAAATCTACTTCCTAAAACTCTTTTCAAAGATCTATTTTTCAAAAATCTTTGTCTTGGAGTCCAAGTTAAGCCCTAGAATCCATGATTAGGAAACCCTAGTTGCCTTTATTAAAATCATGACTTCCTATTTTGCCTCAAATCATAGGTGTAAGCACCCTATTTTTGCCCGCTCGGCAATCTCCGGCCCAACCGAGACCTATTTCCAACATCACAACACATGCAAGCTCAAGACGAGCCTTTCAATCTCCAATCCAACCAACTGGTCGCTTCTCGGGTCCACAAGGATCTGTTGGAGCCTTAAGCACCAATTTTCCAGGCAGTTTTCTAGACCGGGCGGTCCCGGAAACCAACGCCATCCAAGTAGTTTCTCGGGATCGGGCAATCTCGGGGACCAACACCTCATAAAAAATTCCAGACGGTTAACTTCTGGCACCTGCTAGCCCGCCAATGTAGAATGTCCGTCATTCGGTAGTTCTCCGGGACTAGGCGTTCTCGGAGACCAACACCACACTTCCAGGTAGCTTTTTGGGACCAGACGTTCTCAGGAACTAACACCACCCCTACAGGTAGCTCTCTAAGAACGGGCATTCTTGGAGACCAACACCGCACAGGTAGTTTTCCAAGACCGGTCGGTCTCGGGAACCAACACCTAGGTCAACACCGGCGCCTGCTAGCCTAACTCGGTGAAAAATGACCAAATCTACCCCTTGGGCCTCCAGGCACGTTTTGGGAAAGTTCAAAATCTCTCAAAACGATAAGTCAATCCTTCCATAATGTTTTCAAACCATCGGGCCTCCCCTACACGCCATTTGGTTCAAATTCAGTCATATTCTAGCTGACTCTGGTGAAAATGACCATTTTGCCCTTAAACGACTCAGCACGGCACGAACCCCGCTGAACGGCGACAAACTCTCTCAAAACCATCCTTGAACAGCCCTACACTCCTAACACAATATACCAGACCATTCCTGACCATTTCCAGCCAACTCCGATTAAAATGAACATTTTGCCCCTGGGAGCCAAAAACGCCCCGAACAGCACCGGCCTTGGGGTTTCGAATAAAGGATTTCACCGCACGCCTTTGTTTAACCCAACGAACACCCTACGACACTAAGCTTACACGACACGCTAAAAGTTCCCTGGAGCGTCTTGCAGACACTCCGCTTAAATTGTCCTTTCCCCCGATTCCCTGGTTATAACGCACCGTCAACTGACTTGAGAAATGTGTAAATCAGGAAATTCTCAAAAGCTCGTTCATAGATCTTTTCATCGATACGGCTCGATTGGATAGATCACTTCTCGAAGCCCTCCATTGTACGGTGCGAAAACTATAACTTTCAGCAACCCCTGGAGCGTCTCGCAGACGCTCTGCCAAGGTTGACATTTTCTCCGATTCCCTAATCAAAACACACCGTCAAACGACTTGAGAAATGCGTAAATTTGGGAATTTCAGAAAGTATTTCCAGAGTACTTTCCATCGGAACGGTCCGATTGAATAGATCGCTTCTCAATAGCCTCGATCACGTCAAATGAAAATAGTCACTTTCAAACACACACGAAGAGTATCACAGGCGCTCCACAAAAGTGTCCTTTTTGGCACGCTTCCCAAGGCGATATCCCACGCTTCTGAACATAATTCAAACTCTTCGAAAACATGAAAATTCATCGGATGCACTAGGAGAACATCCCAAGTGCGACCGATTCCCCTGGAACCTTCCCGGTTGGCCCAATTATCGAGGCAAAGTTTGGGCGATTCTTCCCGGTGATGGAGCGTATGCTACATGCGCTCGAATTTTGTTCAGATCGGCCGACTTTTGATCAACGGTCGAGATTTAATCAGTACATAGGGTGCCACGTGTTATTGTGGCAATGGAACAGTACCTGCGCATGTCCTACATGCGCACAACCAAATTTTGGCCATGCGCATGTAACACATGCGCATGCTCTGTTCCAGGTTGCCTATAAATAGAGGCCTCCCCCCTTGCATATTCCAAGTTTGAAATTGATACGAAACTCTGCTGAAATCACTTCAGAAACTCAAATCTCTACATATATTCCTCCCCTCCAATACTTAGGTTAGATTCTACCTCTCCTAAGCCTATACACTCCATACACAAAGTCTCATACACACTTATACACTCCACTCAAGCCTCTCAAGCCTTCTTAAAGTCACTTAAGCTCTAATCAAGACATCCATTGAAGATTACAAGAGTGTTAAAGGCAAAAGGTGGTATCTCTTTTACATTTGTGCTCTTCCTCACTCTTCTCTTCTCCCTCCTAGCCTACTTAGGCTATTCTCTATTTTAATCCCCATCTACAACCCCCCCTTTCTTGCATGCTTGAGCCAAGAGGGCTCCTAGATCATGCTTAGAGGAAAGCAAGTGAGAGCCACCGTGTAAGGGGACCTCTCACTAGCCTACTTTAAGATGGTATGGCCTAAGAGCCCCTTGTTTGTATGGTGAAGCCTAAAAACCTTGTATGTGAATCATGACCCCTTGCATATTATTATTTTGATCATGTCTTGTATGCTTGGCTTCATTTTATGTTTATTGCCATATCCCACAATGCTTGCATTGTTCTTAATTTCATGACATTTTCAAGTTCTACATGACCTTCAAAATTGTTCCAAGAGTTGGCCCCTTGAAGTTTAGGATGGGACTTTAGGAATCATGCCTTAGAAAATCCCTCACAACCCCCTAATTCATATATTTGCACCATTGTATTTCAACTTTCATAAAAGTTGCTTTCAAACTCTCTAATTTTCAAGGTTTCCATTCTTTCAAATTTAGTGGTTAAAATGGCCCCATGGAACCCTCTCTTGAGTGGTCTCCCTTTATATTGGCCATAGGACCCCTAAATTGTTAGAATGACTCTCTTTTCTCCTTATGATCGCCTAAGAATGATGTTCAAATCCTTTGATTTTTATGGTTTCCATTCTCTCAAGTTTAGTGGTTGGAATGGCCCCATGGAACCCTCTCATGAGTAGTCTCCTTTTTTATTGGCCATACGAACCTTCTCTTGATGGAATGGTCTCTTTGAAAAATGGTTTTCAAAATCCTTCCACAAAGATGATTTAAAAAATGCATTCTCTCTATCTTTGCATCAAAAATGATTTTCCAAAAATTGTCCTCATCATGTTGAATTTTAATCCCTCAATTCTTGTCAAGAAAAAGGTTATAATGGCCATGAGGAAACTTTCCTTGGAATGGTCTCCAAACACCACCCATACAAACCATACTCTTGACTAGAGTCAAAATTTTCATGGAAATGATCTTTAAAGAGATGGCATACTAAAGTCCATGGCATAACATGTTTTGTTCTCGAAAACACTTTTCAAAAAATGCACCAAACCACACTTCAAATCATCTTTCAATCCAACCCTAGGTTAACTTGACCCTAGCTACTTGACCCTAGGTTAACTTGACCCTAGCAACCTAACCCTAGGTTAACTTGACCCTAGTTATCTAACCCTAGGTTAACTTGACTCTAGTTACTTGACCCTCGGTTAACTTGACCCTAGTTACTTGACCCTAGGTTAACTTGACCCTAGTAACCTAACCCTAGGTTAACTTGACCCTAGTTACCTAACGCTAGGTTAACTTGACCCTAGTTACCTAACCCTAGGTTAACTTGACCCTAGTTACTTGACCCTAGGTTAACTTGACCCTAGTTAGTTAACCCTAGTTAGTTAACCCTTAGTCTTTTTAACCTTAGGTTCCCCCTAACCCTAGGCTAACCCAACCAAGGTTAATATACTTCAAGGTTCCAACTCTTGAACCCTTTTTCAAATGATCATTCAAATTTTCCAATTACCCTCCTAACCTATTCTTCCAAAACCTTCTACCCCCATGATTTCAAAAACCCAACTCCATATACTCTTCTTATGTTCCTACACTCTATCTTCAAGACCTTTCCAAAGATGTTTCCAAAAGTCACAAACCTAAGGTATTCCTAGTCCTCTCATGGTTAGGGATTCCAAGGACAAGTGATAAATCAAGAACAACCTCTTAGGTTGTCCATGGTAGGATTCCAAACACTCCATTTTCAAAGACCACTTTCAAAAAAATATTAATCCATCCAAACATTCTATAGTTATGCCTCCAAGGTATTCAAAATAAGACTCCAAAAACATTTTCAAGTTCTCTTGAGTCATGCCAAATCATTTTTCCAAAACTCCCTTAGAGTCCATCCAAAAGCATTTTCAAAACACTTCACTTCCAATTTCAAGTCAAAACTTCCAGGACCACAAGGTGTCTTCAACTTATCCAAAGACCTCAAAGTGTTTTAACCTTTTCCAAAGATCCTAAAGTGTCCTTAAACCTTTCAAAGGCCCTAATGTGCCTATTTTCCATCGGGCTCTTGCCCGAACTACGAATGACCTGATTCTCGCCAAATGAGATACGTAGGCAACCTAAAATGGTGCGTTCATAACTTTCATTTCAACCCCAATCCCTTTTTCAAAAATCCCAATCAATTCAAAGTTTCTATTTCAAACTCTTTCAAAACCTCCATTATTTTCAAACTTCTTCCAAAACTTGCATCATGCATCATTCATCCAAAAAGTGATGACTAAATCCCTTTTTCAAAGTTCTAAAGTGGATATTAAGTAGGCAATGGTAACCGGTTATTCTAGTGAGTGAATCAAGGGTGATTAGACATGTAGGTACCGAAAGGGCGGGGTAGGGTGATGATCTTAGGATATCTTCCTTACACGTAACCAACCCCCGAACCTTAGATTTCTGTTTTCAAAAGACCAAAGTGGAGTTATTTTCAAAAAGGGCTCAAACATTTCCAAAGGTTGCCAAATAACCTATTTTCTTAAAAACCCTCTCTTGAGGAAGTTTTCACAAAAACCTTCTCAAAAACTCTAAGTTTAATCTTCAGATTAACGCTTAGTTTTAGGTGCCCTAACTCACCTTTATTAAGTTAGGTGGCGACTCCTATTTTTGTAAAAAGCCCTTGGTCAAATTAATTTTTAAACCTAGTCGCACTTGTCCTTCTAGAAGGATGAGTTCTAGTGACAAAGTTCTGTGCTTTATGGTCTCCGAGCCGAAAGGACCTTAGACACCTCAAAAACCGGGGCCCGACAATAGGTTTCCAAAACTATTTTTTACATCAAATCATGGATTTTCAAAACTTCTTTTTCTACACCAAATCATAGACTTCCAAATCTAAGATTTTCAACACTCAACCTTTCTAATTCCATGTCAAATCAAATCCTCCAATTTAGGAAACTAAATCAAATCCTCCAATTTTGGAAACAAAATCAAATCATCTATTTTTAGAAATAAAATCCAATTTTCAACTTTAGGAAATAGGAATCAAATCTTTTCTAATTCCAATATTTCCTAATTTCAAAGCTTTCCAAATCTCAACTTTTTTAATTCAGCTTATCAAATCTTTCCTAATTCTAAAACTTTTCTGATTCCGAACTTTTGAATCTTATTGCTAAATTTTAAATCTTTGTAAGTTCAAATTTTTCTAAATTCAAAATTTTCCAAATTCAAATCTTTCTAAGATCGATTCTTTCCTAGTTTGAAAACATTCCTAAAATGAAATTTTTCTAAAATGAAAATTTCTTAATTTGGTATTTTCCTAAAATGAAACTTTTCTATTTTGAAACTTTCCTAATTCAAAGCTTTCCAAAATCCAATCTTTCCTAAACCCTAACTTCTAAGTTCCTTCAAATCAAATATTTTCCAACCATTCTAAGTCAAGTGTTTCTAAATCAAATCAAACAATTTTCAATCTTTTCTAAATCCCATATTTCCTAATTGTAAGTTTTCTAAAATCAAAATTTTCCGAATTCGAAACCTTCCTTAATCCAACTTTTAAAGATCAAATCAAATCTTTCCAATTCAATTGCATGCTTCAACCTTAGGTTACCTAAGTCCTAGGATATCTAAACCCTAGTTCAACCCTAATCCTAAGTTAGGAAGCTTCTACTCTTTTCTAAGGCCCTTTCTAAACCAAGATAGTTCTCAAATTCAAGTCAAGATGTTTTTGAAACTCAACTCAATCTTTCAAAATCAAGTCCAAGTTCTTCTTCAAAGTTCAACATTTTCAAATCAAAATCAATTTCCAAATTCTCAAGTTTAATTTCAAATCAAAGTCAATTCTAAATTCGATTTCAAATTAAAGTTTAATTTTCAATTTTTCAATCAAAGCTCCAAATCAAACCCTTTTCAAATAAAACATTTTCACGTTAAACTTTCCAAAAACCTCAAAGTGTCTATTTTCAATCGAATTCGGAGTTCAAACTACTATTGACCTGAATCTCAACAAAGGGATACGTAGGCAACCCTCATGGGTGTGGTCACAACCCTTTTCAAATTTCTAATTCCACAATCTTTTTCAAATCTCCAATTTTTTCAATCTTTTTCAAGTTTCTAATTTCTATAACCTTTTTTTTTTCAAACTTCAAATCCTCTCTTCAAATCTATTTTCAAAATCAAATCCTTTTTCCTGCAGTTGCATGTCATGCATCATATCAAACTTCTTTTTAAAATTCTTTTCAAAGTGGATATAGTTGGACAATAGATAATCAAAGATTTTAAGTAAGTGAACCTAGGGTGAATAGACATATAGGTACCGCAAGGGCGGATTAGGGTGATAGCTTAGTACATCTTCCCTATACATTACTAACCTCCGAATCTAGAATCACTATTTTCAAAGACCAAAACAGAGTTACTTTAAAAAAAAGGCTTAAATCTTTCTAAAGGTTGCCAAACAACCTATTTTCTTAAAAACTCTCTCCTAAGGAAGTTTTCCAAAGCCCTTTTAAAAACCCTGAGTTTAATCTTCGGATTGCACTTAGTTTTAGGTGACCTAACTCACCTTAACAAACTTAGGTGGCGACTCCAAACTTTTTTCAAAAGCCCTTAATCGAATCAATTTATAATTCAAACATAGTCGCACTCATCGTTCTAGGAGGATGAGTTCTAACGAGAGAGTACCATGTTTTTCTCACTTATGTGTGTTTTCTCGAGTGCAAAAAATCAGGGCGCAACAGTATGCCACATTCATCCCAGCACTAAAGTATTGCCCGACAGAGGAGACAACTCGTCTATTTTTCAAGTACATTGTCAAGTATTGGGGTATGCCTCAAAGCATTGTCAGTGACCGAGATTCAAGATTTATAGGGACCTTCTGATTAGAACTCTTCAAGCTTCTCGGTTCACAACTCAACATGTTGTCTAGCTATCATCCACAAACTAATGGCCACACGGAACGTTTCAACAGGCTACTTGAAGAGTATTTGCACCATTTTGTTAATGCCAACCAAAGAAATTGGGTGTAATTACTTGATGTAGCTCAATTTTTGCTTCAATTTTCAAAAGAGTTCTTCCACTAACAAGAGCCCTTTTGAGATTGTTACAGGTCAGCAGCCATTGATGGCCCACACAGTGGATGAGCCTTATATCGGGAAGTCTCTAAGAGCCTATAACTTTACCAAAGAATGGAAGTAGGGGAATAAAGTAGCAAGAGCTTACTTAAAAAATGCTTCCAAGAGAATGAAAAAGTGGGCAGACTAGGGAAGAAGGCCGCTCGAGTTCCAAGTTGGAGACCTAGTGCTAGTGAAACTGATGCCTGAATAACTCAGATTTCTTTGCAACCATGACTGGTGCCTAGTGCGAGGGACCTGCTCCGGTTGTGGCCAAGATAGGGAAGGCATCTTACAGGGTTGAGCCTCCAACCTAGATGAAAGTGCACTCAGTGTTCCATGTGAGTTATCTCAAGCTCTACCATGCCGATCAGGAAGATTCAACTCGCAACATCTCCACAAGAGAAACCATCAACGTGAAGCCACTAGCACCAAAGCAAGTTGAAGACATTCTCGCCGATAGAGTGGTCCAGGCTAGGCACCTACGCTTGGAGTACTTAGTGAAGTCAAAGGATCTTGGGGACGAGGAGATCAATATTACACAAGATATTAAGCCAAGATATAATGGCTATAAGCAATATTGCACAATCCAAGATAGAAGAGAGAACAAACCATTCAACTAAGAACACACATGCTTTTTGCCATGTAAACCCTTGAATGGGAGAAAAACCACGTGTCCGTTTTCTCAGACAAAGATCATACACTATAACTTGTAGTTCAGATGGTTACAAGACTTTTTACAATCACAACCTATCAACTCCTTGATCTAATGATTGTCTAGATCTTGCTCGTATCTACGATTCATTATCTCCGTGCTTGACCACCATTCAGATCCCCTTAGAACGAATTTCATGCCTTGAACTCCTTCAAGACTCTTGATCTCCTCAATTGGATTGAAGAATATTCTTGCTAAGCTTTGTTTCTAAGCCTTTTGGAAGGTGAAAAACACTACTCTTTAAGAGTTTTTAATGTGGTAGCTCAGATCACGGTCTTGGGAAGTGTGCTAGGCCTTAAATAGGCAAAAAAATCCTAGTGGTGTGATTCCCGAGAATCCAAATTTTGCTTAGCTCACTCCCTCGAGATCCCACGAGGTGCAGCTCGAGCCCTCGAGGATCATGCGAAGATCCCGCAAGCTCAATCCCAAATTTTGCAACCTCGTTGTTTTGGCCCTCGAGATCCCTCAACATCCCTTGAAGATCCCTCGAAGTCATTTTCTGTAACCAGCGCACTGTTTTTTCCCTCGAGCTTGCATGAATAAACTTCAAATCATTTCTAAATGCTTGTGATAGATATCCTAATTCCCCAAATTACATCAAACAAAACTTGGCACGAAATTTAACCAATTACATAACCTTACAATCTCCCCCTTTGGCAATTTCGTGACCAAAACCCTGTGGAACAAGACACATTACAGGAAAAGAAATAAAATTGCAATTAAACCCCAATCACAAGCATATTATTGTCTATCAAACAACAAACATCCCAAACTCTTGTACCTGCACATACTAAATAACCAAGAGACAAAAATACCATCAAGTTGCAAGGTATCAAGAGAACAAATATATATCAAACATCAAGCAGGCATAGAATCTCTTCCCCTTTTTAGAACAAATTGACAAAGTAAGCACAAGAAGCAAGAGAAAAGAACCGATAGGGATAAAAAAGACCGATAGATATAAACATGATGTCTCCCCCTTAATGTATTCTCCTTCTAAATAACGTATAAGCACATAAAATTTGTCTCCCCCTTGATATCTCAAAATGATAAAGAATTTTCAACCAACCACGCAATCAAGGACAACTAGCATGCTCAAAAGAAGAATATCATTCATGCGAAACAACCAGTAAAAACTGGACTAGCCTTAAACAAAACAAAATTAGGGTATTTTTATAAAAACGATGTCTTAACCCTAGTATGCTTATCATTAAAACACAAAATATAATCCATGAGTCTCATGATGATCGTAGCATGAAAAAATCAAAATCAAATATGCTTAAAGATCACACAAAGTTGAGAACAATTGGTTATGAGGTGATCAAAACTATATCCATGACAACGTATGATGAAGGCAAGTACTCCAATGAGATCAATGAGAATATAGACCATAAACAAGATTAAAAATAGCTTATCATGGAGAATCACATTAAAAAGATCAAGACATAGAAGTCAAATTCATTTATCCCATTCTCAATTTTCAAGAACTCTTGTTCCCCTTTTTTTTATTTATTTTTTTCCACAACTCTTCAACATATTAAATGAATATCCAGCCCTATCTCTGCAAGAATGAGACCTTAAGACACAAAAAGATGGTGACTTTCACGCACATAAGCTGGTAGCCTTTTCCTCTTGCCACATAGCAATGGTAACTTAACTCACACTCAGTGGTAGCCCCTTTCCATCAAGGATATAGAACCAATAAGAGAGAGAATCACATGTATACGGTCAATCTAGTCATTAGAACCTTTAAGAGGTTTCAACCATGATGTGTGCTATAAGAGGATCATAAAAGGTAGATTCCATATTCTAAGACATCTCATGAAGAATGCACCTTTTAAACATGAATCACGAGTATGATAATGATCACCAAAACTATTCACTTATCAGAATTGTAAGCACCCCATTTTTGACCGCTCGACAGTCTACACTCCGTCCAAACTTGTGTTCAAGTCATTGTGGGCATACTCCAATCGAAACCAACTTTCTAAGTCCAAATCCTGTCTGTCCATCGTTTCGCGGGCCCACCAGGCCCAAATAGAAGAAAAATGACCAAAATGCCCTTAGGAGCATTGTCTTTTCCAATTCCAATCCCTTTCTCGAGACAGTTTATTCCTTGAGATGGTTCCAATCAGGCGCATCTTTTCGGAGATGGTAAGTCCCCTTTTGAATCCCTCTCTCGAGACAGTTTATTCCTCGAGACAGTTCCAAATCAGGCACGTCTTTTCAGAGACGATAAGTCCCCTTTCCAATCCCTCCCTTGAGACAGTTTATTCCTCGAGACGGTTCTAATCAGGGCCCCTTTAGTAACTTCCCGAGAATGCTTCTTATAGTATTCTCAACCTCACTTTATCTTTTTGGATCATTTCGAGTCAGTGCCGGCAAACCCGATACAAAATGACCGTTTTGCCCCTGGTGGGCCGGTCTCCTTTTTTAATCACACCGGCTTTGGGTATCAAATTGGTAATCCTCTAAGATTACTTCTTATAGTATTCTCAATCTTCCTCTATCCTTTCGGATCATTCCGAGTCCGTTCCGGCAAACCCGGTGCGAAATGACTGTTTTGCCCCTAGTGGGCCGGTCACCTCTTTTGACCACACCGGCTCGGGGTATCAAACCGGCAACCTTTGGGAACATTCTAAATAATGTTTCTAAATCCCAAGTCTTCTTCCGGGACACTCCAAGTCCGTCCCGGCAGCTTCCTGATCCCATTGACCGTTTGGCCCTTAAAGGCTCGGTCAACCCTTCCGACACATCTTTGTAAGCACCCCATTTTTGACTGCTCGGCAGTCTACACTCCGTCCAGACTTGTTTTCAAGTCATTGTGGGCATATTCCTATCAAAACCAATTTTCTAGGTCCAAATCCCGTCTTTCCATCGCTTCGCCGGCCTGTCAGGCCCAAATAGAGGCAAAATGACCAAAATGCCTTTAGGGCCATTGTCCTTTGCTTTTCCTTTCCAAATCTCACTCTCGAGACAGTTTATTCCTTGAGACGATTCCACTCCAGGCACGTCTCTTCGGAGACGATAAGTCCCCTTCCCAATCCCACTCTCGAGACAGTTTATTCCTCGAGACGGTTCCATTCCAGGCGCATCTCTTCGGAGACGATAAGTCCCCTTTCCAATCCCTCTCTCGAGATAGTTTATTCCTCGAGACGGTTCCAATCCAGGCACGTCTCCTCGGAGACGGTAAGACCCCTTTCCAATCCTTCTCTTGAGACAATTTATTCCTCGAGACGGTTCCAATCTAGGCACGTCTCCTCAGAGACGGTAAGACCCTTTTCCAATCCTACTCTCGAGACAGTTTATTCTTCGAGACGGTTCTAATCCAGGCATGTCTCCTCGGAGACGGTAAGACCCCTTTCCAATCCCACTTTCGAGACAGTTTATTCCTCGAGACGGTTCCAATTCAGGCACGTCTTTTCGAAGACGGGAAGACCCCTTTCCAATCCCACTCTCGAGACAGTTTATTCCTCGAGACGGTTCCAACCTAGGCATGTCTTTTCGGAGACGATAAGTCTCCTTTCCAATCCCTCTCTCGAGACAGTTTATTCCTCGAGACGGTCCGAGTAGCGAAACTACTCACAAAACCGTTAGAGTAGCGGAAATACTCACAAATAGGTCGATATAGGGAATTGCCAATAAACCCTTGGGTCATGACGACCGCCGTTAGAGTGGCGGAAACACTCAAAACTCAGGTCAACACCAATGTCTGTTAACCCACTTAGGTGAAAAATGACCAAACTGTCCTTTGGACCTTTTCCAAGACTTTCCGGTCAAGATGACCATTTTACCCCTAGGCATCCGAATGCCCCGAGAACCACACCGGCTTTGGGTATCAAACCAGTAATGTCCCAAGAATACTTTTTATAGTATTCTTAACCTTCCTTTACCTTTCCGAACCATTCTGAGTCAGTTTCGGCCAACCCGGTACAAAATGACCGTTTTGCCCCTAGAGGGCCGGTCTCCTTCTTCGACCACACTGGCTCTGGGTATCAAACTGGTAACCTTCTGAGACTACTTTTTATAGTGTTCTCAACCTTCCTTTACCTTTCCGGATCATTCCGAGTCAGTTCCGGCAAACCCGGTACAAAATGACCGTTTTGCCCCTAGTGGGCCGGTTTCCTTTTCTAAACACGCCGGCTCTGGGAATCAAATCGGCAACCTCTGGGAACATTCTGAATAATGTTTTCAGATCCCAAGTCTTATTCTGGGACAATCCGAGTCTGTCCCGGCAGTTTTCCGGTCCGATTGACCGTTTTGCCCCTAAAGGCCTGGTCAACCTTTCCGACACATCTTATCCTCACTTCTCAAGTCAAATATCTCCAGGACACCATTTTAAGTGTTCCTGCTCCTTTTCGGCCTTCCGGGTCATTCCCGATTCCTCCAAATTATTCTCGGACTTTCTGAAGCCACTCCTAGTGAAGCGAGGCTAAAAATTACATGGTAGTCACTAGTACAGGCACCCAAATCTAGTCAAAGATACGTTGCTTGCAGACCTTAAACATTTCCTAAATGGCTGGCACCACTAGTAGTGGCGCCAAGCCAAAAAATGGCCTGGCGCCACTCTTAGTGGCGCCAGTGTAAAATTTGGCCTGGCGCCACTGCAACAGGTGCAAGTGTTGTCCAACCTCTATAAATACATAACCTCTTCCAGCGTTTAAGGGATCCGCAAACTCAACCTAAAAATCATATAATTCGATATACAGAGCTCGAGCACCTCCAAAAACCCTAGCTTCCCTAGGTTTCCCAAACTCTAGCTACTTTGCACAAACCCTAACCTCCTATACACTCATACACACCCCCATACACTCATACACTAGCCTTCAACCATCCATTGAAGACTTGAAGAGCTGCAATCCAAAGCTTAAAGACAACTCTTGAAGACTGAAGGTGAAGATCAAGACGAAGACCGAAGACCGAAGAAAGCAAGGCGCGTAAAATAACAAGACATACGGTAGGCTCCCTATTTAAATTTCCGCACTTTCCCCCTCTGTCTTCTCTCTCCTAACCCACTTGGGTTTTCTCTATTTTAATCCCCCATCTCTTTCCCTCCCTTTCTTTGCATGCTTGAAACAAGGGGATTCCCGGTCCATGTGTAGGATTGGGCTATTGGAGAGTCATCGTGTCGGGGGCTTTCTTCTAGTCTAACCAGAGACCACGTGGGTCCGGCCCCCTTGATTATGTGGTGAAGCCTTAGCCTTGTATGTTCACGACCCCAAATTGCATTGTGCATATCATGATCTTGCATCTTCCAAAAACTGTTTTCAAAGTTGTCTTCAAAATCGTTTTCAAATTTGTTTTCAAAATTGCATCAAAATCTCTTTTTCAAAAACTTGTTTTCAAAACCACAATTCTAGGGTGATTCTAGCCTTTCCATGGCTAGGGTTGCTTTAGGAAAGTGTTACATTAAAGTGACCTTTCATGGTCTATATTTTCAAATCTTATTGTTTTTCAAAAACCGCTTTCTTAAAGTGGTTCTAACCTTCTTATAGTTAGAATCGCTTTAGGAAAGTGAGATATTTTTTTTACACCTTCTAAAACCTCTTCTTTTCAAAAATCTCTTCTTGAAAATCTCTTTTTCAACATACTTTCCTAAAACTCTCCTCTCCAAAATTGTTTTCAAAAACTCCCTTCCAAAATCTATTTTTCAAAACTCTCTTTTTCAACTCTTTTCCAAAATTCTCTCCCCAAAATCCACTTTCTAAAAACGTTCCCCAAAAATCTTTCCAAAAACTCTCTTCAACAATATTCAACCAAAAACCTTCCTAGAAAAACTCTTTCTAAAAATCTTTCCAAAAACTCTCTTTCCAAAATCTTTCCTCTAGAAACTACTTTCTAGGATTTTCCTTCCAAAATCTTTGTTTCCAAAAACGCACTTTCCAAAAACTCTTTCCTTAGAGCCCAAGTCAAGCCCTAGAGCTAACCATTAGGAAACCCTAATTTTCTTTCCAAAAACATGATTTTCAAACTTGGCCTCGAACCTAGGTTTCCAAAACCTCTCGCTTTCACATCCAAACGATATACGTTTCCAAAACCTCTTTTCTACATCAAAACTATAATTTTCCAAATCTAGGATTTCTAGAATCTCCCTTTCCAAATCCTTGCCAAATCTTATCTTCCCTTTAGGAAACGAAATCAAATCTTCCCGTTTAGGAAACCGAATCCAATCCTCCGTTTTTGGAAACAAAATCAAACCTTTGCTTTTAGAAACCAAATCCAATCCCTTCCTAATCCAAACATTTCTTAATTCAATTCCTTCCTAAACCATAAGTTTCCTAAATTTAAACTTTAAATCTTTCCTTAAATTTTAAAATCCAACTCTTTCCTAATTCAAATCCTTCCTAATCTTTCACTTTCCTAAATCTTAAGTTTTCAAAACTTGAACATAAATATCTTTCCTAAAATTCTAAAATTCAACCCTTTCCTAATTCTACCCTCTTTTCAAATCTTAACTTTTCAAACCTTTCCTAAATTCAAACGTTTTCCAATTTCAAGATTTTCTAAAATTCAAACTCTAAAACTCTCCAAATCTTAAACTTTCCAAATTTCAAGTCTTTCCAAATTCTAAGCTTCCAAAATTCAAAACTTTCTTAACTTGAAACTTTCTAGATTCTAAGTCTTTCTTAAACTAAACTTTCTTAATTTAAAACATTTCTAAACTCAACACTTTCCTATTTCAAAACCTTTCTTGAAACAAAACTTTCCGATTTTCAAAACTTTCCTAATTTGGGAACTTTCCTAATCTTAAAACCTTTCCTTTTTCAAAAACTTTCTAAATCCGAAACTTTCTTAATTCAAAACTTTCTTAAGTTGAAACATTCCAAATTCAAAGCTTTCCTAAGTCGAAACTTTCCTAATTCCAAAACTTTCCTAATTCAAACATTTCCTAAATCTAACCTTTCCTAATCTCCTAAACCTTCCAAATCGAGTCAAATCTTTCTTAAGTCATCTTGCCTAAGTCTAGGTTTCCTAAACCTCAATCTTTCCAAAACAATTCCAATTTCCTATCTTTTATTCTAAGTTCAAATCAAATCCTCTTTCCAATTCAATCTCTCCCTTTCAAATCAATCTCTTTTTAATTGGACTCTTGTCCGAACTACGACTGACCTGATTCCCTCAAAGGGATACGTAGGCAACCTTCATAGGTGCGGTCACAACACTTTTCAAACTTTCAATTCCACCCTTATGGGTGCGGTTGCAACATTTTTTAAATCTCAAATTCCAATCTATTTTCAAAATTCCAATTTCAAATTTCTATTTCCAACTTTTCAAACTTTTCAATTTCAATTCCATCTCTTCAAATCTATTTTCAAATCAAATCAATTTCAAATCAATCTTTTTTCTAAATCTATTTTTCAATTCTCTTATCTTGCACTTGCATATCATGCATCATGTTAGTTTCCTTTCAAACATTGTGTTTCTAAAGTGGATAGGATTGGCCAATAGTTAGTTGAAGACTCTCATAGGTGAATCTAGGGTAGATTGACATGTAGGTACCGAAAGGGCGGGATAGGGTGATAGCTTAGTGCGTCTTCCCTACACGTAACCAACCTCTGAATCTAGAATCACTGATTTCAAAGACCAAAAAGGAGTTATTTTTAAAAAAGGGCTAAATATTTTCCAAAGGTTGCCAAACAACCCGTTTTCCTAAAAAACTCTCTCTTGAGGAGATATTTTCAAATTGTTTTTCAAAACCCTAACCGTAGTCTTCGGATTATTCTTAGTTTTTAGGTGACCTAACTCACCTTAATCAAGTTAGGTGGCGACTCCGAATCTTTTTCAAAAGCTCTTTATTCAAATCAATGTTTCAATTCAAACCTAGTTGCACTCATTCTTCTAGGAGGGTGAGTTCTAACGAGAGTGTACAACATTTTTTCCACTTGTGTGTGTATTTCTCGAGTGCGAAAAATCTGGGCGCAACAATCTTGTCTTCATTTTTCAAGTCCGATACCTCTGGGACACTATTTTAAGTGTTCCTACTCTTTTTCGGCTTTTCGGGTCGTTCCCGGTCTTCCAAACTCCTTCACGGACTTTCCGGAGTCACTCCTAGTGAAGCCAGACTAAAAATTACATGGTAGTCACTAGTACAGGCGCCCAAATCTTGTCAAAGATACGTTGCTTGCCGACCTTAAATATTTCCTAGATGGTTGGCGCCACTACTAGTGGTGCCAAGCCAAAAATTGGCCTGGCGCCACTCCTAGTGGCACTAGTGTAAAGTTTGGCCTGGCGCCACTGCAATAGGCGCCAGTGTTGTCCAACCTTTACAAATACAGAGCCTCTTCCAACGTGAAAGGGGCCCGTAAACTCAATCTAAAAATCCTATATTTCGATATATAGAGCTCGAGCACCTCCTAAACCCTAGCTTCCCTAGGTTTTCCAAACCCTAGCCACCATACACTAAACCCTAGCCTCCTATACACTCATACACACCCCCATACACTCACACACTAACCTTCAACCCTCATTCGAAGACTTGAAGAGTTGCAATATGAAGTTTGAAGATTGAAGGCTACTTTTGAAGATTGAAGACGAAGATCAAGACGAAGACCGAAGAAAGTAAGGCGCGCAAAAGAAACAAGATACAAGGTAGGTTCTCCATTTAAATTTCCGCACTTCCCCCTCTCTCTTCTCTCTCCTAACCCACTTGGGTTTTCTCTATTTTAATCCCCCATCTCTCCCCCCCCCCCCCCCCTTTCTTTGCATGCTTGAAACAAGGGGACTCCCGGTCCATGTGTAAGATTAGACTATCGGAGGGTCACCGTGTCGGGGGCTTTCCTTCAAGTTAACCGGAGACCACGTGGGTTCGGCCCCCCTTGATTATGTGGTGAAGCCTTAACCTTGTATGTTCACGACCCCAAACTTGCATTGTGCATATCATGATCTTACATCTTCCAAAATCGTTTTCAAACTTGTTCCCAAAATTGCATCAAAATCCTCTTTTTCAAAAACTTGTTTTCCAAAATCACAATCCTAGGGTGATTCTAGCTTTTCCATGGCTAGAGTTACTTTAGGAAAGTGTTACATTCAAAGTGACCAACATGGTCCATATTTTCAACCCTTGTTGTTTTCAAAACCACTTTCTTAAAGTGGTTCTAGCCTTCTTATGGTTAGAATCGATTTAGGAAAGTGAGACGTTTTCATACTTTCCAAAAACTTTCTTTTTAAATCTCTTCCTAAAAAAATCTCCTTTTCAACATACTTTCCTAAAACTCTCATTTCCAAAGTTGTTTTCAAAAATTCCCTCCAAAAATCTATTTTTCAAAACTTCATTTTTCAACTCCTTTTCAAAATTCTCCCCCCAAAATCCACTATCTAAAAACACTCCCTAAATTCACTTTCTTAAAAAACTCTCTCCAACAATCTCCTTCAAAAAATCTTTCTAAAAAACTCTCTTTCCAAAATCTTCCTTTTAGAAAATTACACTCTAAGATTTCCTTCCAAAAACTCGTTCCCAAAAACGTACTATTCAAAAATCTCTTTTCTTAAAGCCCAAGTCAAGTCCTAGAACTCACAATTAGGAAACCCTAATTTTCCCTTCCAAAAACATGATTTTCAAACTTTGCCCCAAATCTAGGTTTCCAAAACCTCTTGTTTTTACATCAAAACTATACATATTTTCAAAACCTATTTCCTACTCAAATTATAGTCTTCCAAATCTAGGATTTCCAAAATTCCATCTTTCCAAATTCATGCCGAATCCAATCTTCCCTGTAAGAAACCAAATCCAATCTCCCCGTTTAGGAAACTAGATCCTATCCTCCGTTTTTGGAAACAAAATCAAACACTTCTTTTTAAAAACAAAATCCAATCCCTTCCTAATCCAAATATTTCCTAATTCAAATCCTTCCTAACCCTCCACTTTTCTAAACCTTAAGTTTCCAAAACTTGAACATAAAAATCTTTCCTAAAATTCTAAAATTCAACCCTTTCCTAATTCTACCCTCTTTTCAAGTCTTAACTTTTCAAACCTTTCCTAAATTCAAACCTTTCCTAATTTCAAGATTTTCTAAAATTCAAACTCTAAAACTTTCTAAATCTTAAACTTTTCAAATTTCAAAACTTTTTAAACTCAAAACT
>CM065385.1:25160000-25165000 GCA_033060915.1 Euryodendron excelsum | reverse complement strand
TGACCAAAACCCTATGCAACAAGACACGTTATAGGGAAAGAAATAAAATTACAATTAAACCCCAATCACAAGCATATTGTTGTCTATCAAACAACAAGCATCCCAAACACTTGTACCTGCACACACTAAATAACCAAGAGACAAAAATACCATCAAGTTGCAAGGTATCAAGAGAACAAATATATATCAAACATCAAGCAGGCATAGAATCTCTTCCCCTTTTTAGAACAAATTGACAAAGTAAGCATAGAAAGTAAGAGAAAAGAATCGATAAAGATAAACAAGACCGATAGATATAAACATGATGTCTCCCATTTAATGTATTCTCCTTTTAAATAACGTATAAGCACATAAAATTTCTTTCCCCCTTGATATCTCAAAATGATAAAGAATTGTCAACCAACCACGCAATCAAGGACAACTAGCATGCTCAAAAAAAGAATATCATTCATGCAAAACAACTAGTAAAAATTGGACTAGCCTTAAACAAAACAAAATCAGGGTATTTTTACAGAAACGATGTCTTAACCCCAGCATGCTTATCATCAAAATGCAAAATATAATCCATGAGTCTCATGATGATCGTAGCATAAAAAAATCAAAATCAAATATGCTCAAAGATCATACAAATATGAGAACAATTGGCCATGAGGTGATTAAAAGTATATCCATGACAATGTATGATGAAGGCAAGTACTCTGAGGAGATCAATGAGAATATAGACCCTAAACAAGATCAAAAATAGCTTATCACGGAGAATCACATTAAGAGGATCAAGACATAAAAGTCAAACTCATTTCATCCCATTCTCAATTTTCAAGAACTCTCGTTCCCCCTTTTATTTATTTATTTAATTCTTTTCACAACTCTTCAACATATTCAATGATTATCCAGCCCTATCTCTCCAAGAATGAGACCATGAGACACAAAGAGCTGGTGATTTTTACACACATGAGTTGGTAGCTTTCTCCTCTTACCATAAAGCAATGGTAGCTTCACTCACTGGTAACCCTTTGTAAGCACCCCATTTTTGACCGCTCGGCAGTCTACACTCCGTCTAGACTTGTTTTCAAGTCATTGTGGGCATATTTCAATCAAAACCATTTCTCTAGGTCCAAATTCCATCTTTCCCTCGCTTCGCGGGTCTGTCAGGCCCAAATAGAGGCAAAATGACTAAAATGCTCTTAGGGGCATTGTTTCTTTCTAATTCCCATTCCAATCCCTCTCTCGAGACAGTTTATTCCTCGAGACGGTCCGAGTAGCGAAACTACTCACAAAACCGTTAGAGTAGCGGAAATACTCACAAAACCATTAGAGTGGCAGAAACACTCACAATCCAGGCACGCCTCTTTGGAGACGGTAAGACCCCTTTCCAAACCCACTCTCGAGATAGTTTATTCCTCGAGACGGTTCCGATCCAGGCACGTCTCTTTGGAGACGGTAAGATCCCTTTCCAAACCCACTCTCGAGACAGTTTATTCCTCGAGACGGTTCTGATCCAGGAACGTCTCTCTGGAGACGGTAAGACCCCTTTCCAATCCCACTCTCAAGACAGTTTATTCCTCAAGACGGTTCCAATCCAGGCGCGTCTCTTTTAAGACGGTAAGACCCCTTCTAGTCCCACTCTTGAGACAGTTTATTCCTCGAGACGGTCCGAGTAGCGAAACTACTCACAAAACCGTTAGAGTAGCGAAAATACTCACGAAATCGTTAGGGTAGCGGAAATACTCACAGAACCGTTAGAGTAGCGAAAATACTCACAAAACCGTCAGAGTAGTGGAAATACTCACAAATCATCAACCCCGTCCGAGTAGCGGAAATACTCACAAATCATCAACCCCGTCTGAGTAGCAGAAATACTCACACCGTTAGAGTGGCAGAAACACTCAAAACCTAGGTTAACACTAGTGTCTGTTAGCCCACTTTGGTGAAAAATGACCAAACTACCCTTTGGACCTTTTCCGGTCAAGATGACCATTTTGCCCCTAGGCATCCGAATGCCCCGGGAACCACACCGGCTCTGGGTATCAAATCGGTAACCTCCCGAGAATGCTTCTTGTAGTATTCTCAGCCTTTCCTTATCTTCCCGGATCATTCCGAGTCAGTTCTGGCCAACCCGGTGCAAAATGACCGTTTTGCCCCTGGTGGGCCGGTCTCCTTTTCCGACCACACCGGCTCTGGGTATCAAACCGGTAACCTCCCGAGAATGCTTCTTATAGTATTCTCAGCCTTTCCTTATCTTCCCGGATCATTCTGAGTCAGTTCTGGCCAACCCGGTGCAAAATGATCGTTTTGCCCCTAGTGGGCCGGTCTCTTTTTCCAACCACGCCGGCTCTGGAAATCAAACCGGCAACCTCTGGGAACATTCTAAATAATGTTTCCAGATCCCCAGTCTTCTTTCGGGACAGTTCGAGTCTGTCCCGACAGTTTTCCGGTTCGATTGATCGTTTTGCCCCTAAAGACCCGGTCGACCATTCCGACACATCTTATCCTCACTTTTCAAGTCAAATACCTCCAGGATACTATTTTAAGTGTTCCTACTTCTTTTTGGCCCCCCGGGTCATTCCCGGTTCCTTCAAATCATTCCCGGACTTTCCGGAGTCACTCCTAGTGAAGCTAGGCTAAAGATTGCATGGTAGTCACTAGTACAGGTGCCCAAATCTAGTCAACGATACGTTGCTTGCCGACTTATAAAGTTTCCTAAGTGGGTGGCGCCACTAGTAGTGGCGCCAAGCCAAAAATTGACCTGGCGCCACTCCCAGTGGCGCCAAGTGAAATTTTGCCTGGTGTCACTACAACAGGCGCCAGGTTTGTCCAACTTCTATAAATACAGAGTCTCATTCAACGTGAAAGGGGTCTGCAAACTTAACCTAGAAATCACACAATTCGATATACAGAGCTCGAGCACCTCCAAAAACCCTAGTTTCCTTAGGTACTCCAAACCCTAGCCACCCTACACTAAACCCTAGCCATCATACACAAACCCTAGCCTCCTATACACTTACACACTCCCCCATATACTCATACACTAGCCTTCAACCATCTTTTGAAGACTGGAGGAGCTGCAACCCGAAGCTTGAAGACAACTCTTGAAGACGAAAGACGAAGATCAAGACCGAAGACCGAAGAGAGCACGGCGCGCAAAATAAACAAGATACAAGGTAGGCTCCCTATTTAAGTTTCCGCACTTTCCCCCTCTCTCTTCTCTCTCCAACCCACTTGGGTTTTCTCTATTTTAATCCCCTATCTCTTTCCCGCCCTTTCTTTGCATGCTTGAAACAAGGGGATTCCTGGTCCATGTGTAGGATTGGGCTATTGGAAAGTCACCGTGTCGGGGGCTTTCTTCTAGCCTAACCAAAGACCACGTGGGTCCGGCCCCCTTGATTATGTGGTGAAGCCTTAACCTTGTATGTTCACGACCCCAAATTGCATTGTGCATATCATAGTCTTGCATCTTCCAAAAACCGTTTTCAAAGTTATTTTTCAAAACGTTTTCAAACTTGTTTTCAAAAATTGCATCAAAATCTCTTTTTCAGAAACATGTTTTCACAACCACAATTCTAGGGTGATTCTAGCCTTTCCATGGCTAGGGTTGCTTTAGGAAAGTGTTATATTAAAAGTGACCTTTTTGGTCTATATTTTCAAATCTTATTGTTTTTCAAAACCACTTTCTTAAAGTGGTTCTAGCCCTCTTATGGCTAGAATCGCTTTAGGGAAGTGAGACGTTTTTATACTTTCCAAAACTTTCTCTCTTTTCAAAAAATCTCTCCTAAAAATCTTTCCAAAAACTCTCTTTTCCAAAATCTTCCTTCTAGAAATTCCCCTCTAGGTTTTCCTTCCAAAACCTTCGTTTCCAAAAACGCACTTTCTAAAAATCCCTTTTCCTTAGAGCCTAAGTCAAGCCCTAGAACCCACAATTAGGGAACCCTAAATTTTCTTCTCAAAAACATGGTTTTCAAACTTTGCCCCAAACCTAGGTTTCCAAAATCTTTTGTTTTCTACATCAAAACTATACATGTTTCCAAAACCTATTTTCTATGTCAAAACTATAATTTTCCAAATCTGGGGTTTCTAGAATCTCCTTTTCCAAATCCTTCCTAAATCCAATCTCCCCGTTTAGGAAACTAGATCCCGTCCTCCGTTTTTGGAAACAAAATCCAACCTTTCTCTTTTAGAAACTAAATCCAATCTCTTCTTAATCCAAACCTTTCCTAATTCAATTCCTTCCTAAACCATAAGTTTCCTAAACCTAAATTTTAAATCTTTCCTTAAATTTCAAAATCCAACTCTTTCTTAATTCAAATCCTTCCTAAACTTCCGTTTTCCTAAATCTTAAGTTTCCAAAACTTGAACATAAAAATCTTTCCTAAATTTTAAAACTCAACTTTCAAATCTTTCCTAATTCAACTCTTTCCTAATTCTACCCTCTTTTCAAATCTGAACTTCTTAAACCTAAGTTTTCAAGCCTTTCCTAAACTCAAGCCTTTCCTAATTTCAAGACTTTCTAAAATTCAAACTCTAAAACTTTCTAAATTTCAAAGCTTTCTAAAATTCTAAGCTTCCTAAATTCAAGACTTTCTTAAGTTAAATCTTTCTAAACCCAAATCTTTCTAAACTCTAAACTTTCCAAAACTTCCACATCTTTCCAAATCTAAGACTTTTCTAAACTCAAAGCTTTCTTAACTTGAAACTTTCTTAAGTCGAGACTTTCTTAATTCAAACATTTTCTAAATTGAAAACTTTCCTTTTTCAAACCTTTCCCAAAACGAAACTTTCTTATTTTCAAAACTTCCTTGTTTTCAAAACTTTCCAAAATCAAAACTTCCCTTTTTCAAACATTTCTAAATTCGAAACTCTCCTAATTTGAAACTTTCCTAAACCTGAAACTTTCCAAAAATGAAACTTTTCAAAAATAACATTTTCCTAATCCAAATCTTTCCTAAATTCCAAGTTTCCAAATCTT
Organism: Euryodendron excelsum; assembly: GCA_033060915.1. NCBI lineage: Eukaryota > Viridiplantae > Streptophyta > Magnoliopsida > Ericales > Pentaphylacaceae > Euryodendron > Euryodendron excelsum. The sequence goes on along the minus strand of CM065385.1, from coordinate 25,160,037 downwards.
TCCAAATCTTCCAAATCCAACATTTCAATCCAATCTT